>JAACJT020000498.1:0-67184 GCA_009936485.2 Gymnarchus niloticus | reverse complement strand
CAGGGCGGCCTGGCGTGCTGTGGTCCATGGAGTCGCGAAGAGTCGGACACGACTGCGTGACTAAACAACAACAACCACATATATATCTTGTCGGCTAACCACCTGCGAGATGAAAGGTGGGGCTCAGGTGCAGATAGATTGCACATTTGGAACTTAGAATGTCCTCTGGTGACAAAAGACCCTGAACTAGTGTGGGAAATAGAAAGGTATCCCCCAGATACAGTCGGCCTTACCTTCATGGACACTGTGGGTTCTGGAACCAGACCACTTAATTGGGGGCTGAGTCTGTCCTGTTCTTGAGTTCCTCATGATGAACAACCTTAGGCAGGTGTGTAGATACTCACAAGACCCAGGCTGAGGGTTGTGTAGCTGGAGTTTTTCCCATTGGACATGAGACTTGCCATTATGCAATATGGTGTTCCATAATAAACACCATGTTCAAGTGCAAGGATGTTCATAAGTATACTTGATACCAGATCACCATAGGCTAAAGGTCAATGATCTAATTTATAGTCACGCAATCTGTTTCACGGCCATGTGTTTAGAACAGACAGAGTTATCAACTGATGACCACATGTTGATGAACTGGATTCAGTGCATGGGGAGGAGGCCTGATGGACCAGCCAGATGAGCATTTAGGGTTTGATGATAATGTCCGGCTGAAGTATCTGTAAAAGATGAATTCTACTCTAGAAACTTCATAAAAACTAAAAAAAAAACTTCTCCCACATGCTGAGTGAGATGAAGTGGTTAGAATGAGAATCAGCTCCTTCAAATTTGAGGCCATGGTACCCTCCAAAAAAAGTGTAGATTGGTCCATTCAGATGATGGGGGGAGTCTGTCTTTAGCAGAGGAGTTTAATTATCCTGGGATCTTGTTCAAGAGCGATAGTAAGAGCGAACATGACATTGACTTGTGGACTGATTCAGTGCCTTCAGTTTTGCAGCATTGAGGAAGTCCATGGTGGTGAAACAAGAGATTATAAGAGTTATAAGTCGAGACTCATGGTTTACCAGTCAGACTAGGTCCTTATCCTCACCTGTGACCAACAGCTTTTAGGTAATCACCTAAAGAACAAGATCATGATTACGAGTGGTCAAAATGAGGTTTCTCCATAGGGCTGCTGGACTCACTCTCCATGACAGGGTGAGGAGATCAGAGATACATATGGACCTAGAAATATAGCTACTATTCTTCAGACTGAGATGAGCCAACTGAAGTGGTTCAAACATCTTAATAGAAGGCCAACTGCACAGCTCCCAAGGGAGATCTTCCAAGCACAACCCACTGGGTGGTGGCCCTGGGGAAGAGACCAGTCTCAAGATCAGATTTTTCTATTCAGTAACTGCTGATTGTACAGTATGGCATATGCATGATGGGATTTTCCCTGACACTGCTTTCAAAATAGATGATAGAAAGAATGACCTTTTTATCCATCTTCCAGCAGATTATCTAAAACAGGTTTGGGAGGCACCTAAACTGAGCACAAGGAAGAGGAATATAAAGAAACACTTATACTCTGCCTGTTTACTAATGACTGATTCTGGTTAGGGGTGCACAGCGAAGTCTAGGTATTAGAGCAGAAATTATACTGGGGAACACCCTGGATGGATGTCCATTACAGGGCAGACAGTCAAGCACAGGACTTTGATCAATTTAGGGACATCTACTCAGGCTATTGGCTGCAGTAGTAAACCCACACAACACAGGGAGAACTTAAAATCTCTGGTCCCCCTGCACCCCATACTAGAATAAGTTATTTGTGGAGTGTGAGTGTTTCTTTGTGATAACCACTGAAACAAATCACTCCTAGGAAAAGTCAATGAAAAGCTATAGCCTCAGAGACAGGAAGGTCAGTTACATAAAGTTTTCATTATAATATTTATAGGATAAACTACCAATATTGAAATATTTCATTCGTGGCATTGTACCTAGTTTAATGATTAAATGGTAATTTTGACAGTAAATTTTGATTTAGTTTTGATTTAGTTTCAGTCTTAGACTAAATTGCATTTTATTTCTGTCACATTTCGGCAATTAATTGTTGTGTTTTAGTCTTATGTTAGTCAACAAAAAATAAATTAGTTTTAGTTGACTAAATGTAAAAATAACAGTCAAAATCAGAATATGGAGATTTTGTGTAATATATGAACATGCACAGAATATTCTGTACTTCTTAATTGTTATAATAACATATAAACTAATGAGCTAAACCACATGTAGTGATTGGTAACTATGAAAGCTAGCTGTAGAAAGGATTTGTTCCAAATGATCTTGGTCAGATAAAGGCAGCTCTAGTTTGTCATTGTAATGTTTCCGATCCTCAACATCCCGTAGTTATGCTGCTATAGGATTTAAAATGCTATAAGAGTTTACTAAAAAAGGCTGGACCATGCAGCATACATTTAATCTTTTTCATGCTAGACAGAAAAAATGTAGTTGATGAGTCTTTTTCGTCAACAAAATTAACGTTGAACTGAATGAAATGAGATTTTTGCGTGTAGCAGTATTTTCACAGCAGCATTATTCACCAGAAGTCAAAAAAGCATATAGCTACATGGGTTTTACACTTAAGAGTATGATGCCAATAACTCAAGCATGTACTTTACACACCCTGAGGTGAGATGCAAACCTTTGGTGGATTGAGGTCAAAAACTTTGCGAGTTGCATGTAAATGCCCTTTACGTGTATTCTCTCCGACTTAAGTCATTTTACATTTATGCACCCCTGAGACCTATATTAAGGAACACTGCAAGGCAAAACATGGTATTGCATTTTTTCCTTCAAGTAACAGAAGTGTAGCGTGTCAAATTACATTTTTGCACAATTGAACCTTTCAATACAACCTGTGAAAAATTATTGATTTAATCAATCTTCTCAGGATGCTTAAAGCACATGCTTAAGTCATTGATAGCAAAAACTTAAGTGTAAAACTCACATAGCTATACACTGGAGTAAGTCAGCTTTTAGTGAAATTAATAATTACATGAAATGGCAAGTTTGATCTCAAAGAGACATTTGGAACCAAAGCTGTGTTATTAATTCATCCAACCAGATATCAGTAATATCAGTAGTCGGATGAATGGCATTAAACATTTTCTTTGCCTCCCTACAACATCTGCACAGGACTGTAGCTAGTTTTAAAAGGTAAAATATTATGTATGCTTAAATGAATTTTATAGTAGAAATTTGTTTGATCTTTTTGAACTAACCTGCAGAAGAAAACCCAATTTTTAAGTTTCTGTTAAGAATGCTGTTTCAGCAGGTCAACTTTGTAATTTTTTTGATATAAAGAATGATCTGAATGTTTATCAAAACTATTAATATAAAAACCAAAGCTGAGAGTTTAAATCCACAATGTTTGACACTTCGTAAGGTTTTCACACATTGCAAATGTAATGCAGAACTCTAATTAAGCAAAAATCATTCAATTCATTGTTTGGCAGTCACCAATAAACTCAACTGCTCCTATCCGTGTGGCATAAGGAACAACCTGTTGAAAGAATAGGTCGAACTCACTGTTTTCACAATTCTCCATGTGTGAAAACAAATGTAACCGATTACAACCGAGTGCTAAAAACCTTGTTGATAAATAGAAACTGAGGCATATTTTTTTTTTCCCATTGACAATGGCTTTGACATGTTTGTGCACGTTATATAATCTATTAGTCCACCCATCCATATTCTAATTGTTTATTTACAAAAAAGTTACAGGGTAGGGCCTGGTGCCTGTCCCAGGTAGCATAGGGCACAAGGAAGGAGAAAGTCATCCTTCACAGGCTCCACTCAATCACATGCCCCAGGCAATTTAGAGATGTTAATTCACCTTACTGTATGCTTGGGGTCAATGGGAAATAACCAATATGCCCAGGGGGATAGCCATTTAACCAAAGATGCAAACTACACACACAGATTACTGTAAAGTTTCAATCCTGCAGCTAGTGAGGCAGCAGTGCTTCCCAGTGAGCCATTGTTACACCACTCTAAAGGTTTTTAAGGAAAAAGCACACAAATGTTAAACGTACATGTTTGTATATAATTTGGAATAAATTTATAACATACCTTCATGAAGAGTGAATGACACCATAACTTGATTTATCAGTGCTTATCATCATTCCAATGTGATGCATATGCAAGATGAGAAGCTTTTAAGACGGTGATACTACTGTATTGTTTCAAACCAAATATTTATTTAACATCCATGGCTGTTAGATAAGATGCGTTGCTTAACACATTCCTCCAGGAAAATACCCAAATGTATAAAAGGGCAAATTAAATTTGAGATGACAAATTATTCAAAAATTTGACTGCTGCGTTTGATAAGTTTTACCAGTTTGGCATTGAAGCCCAAGAAACATGCTGCGTGGTCACTTCAGTTTTAAAATTAGTCTGGAGAAGCAGTCATTGGGCTCTGAATTATATTTTTACAGCTTATGCAACCAATACCATTACTGAGCCAATATTATTAACAACCACCAGGCTGTTGATTGTTATTGTGCATTCTTATCCTCTATCTTTAGATGGAATATAGATGAAGCCCTAATTAAATGCCGATATGAACAAAGCCATTATCAATTTTAGCATTTTCAAGAGTTCCAGCCGAATTGTATGATGACCTTGAATTCATCACTCTAAAGTGCTATTCTGAGATTTTTGCTATAAGGATATGTGGAATACAACGGATCTGAAATGGACGCTTCAAAGCCTCAGAAGCATGCTGGCTCAAGATTTGGGCAAAAACTGGTTATATGGCAGAATAGCACATAATTAAAAGATTATTTAGAAGATTAATTGCTGTTGCTTGGTTTAGCAGGCTTACCAGGATGCTTTGGTAAATAACCAGCTATGTAAATAGTTAAGCCTGTTACTTTATGAGCTTTGTTTTCCAATTTTTTTTTAAGTCACACATGCAAAAAGATATATATACATCTGTATATATATATGAAATATATTAAATTAGGTAAAATTCTATAAAATGTTCAGTCAATCATAAAGAATATTATAGCAGGGAGGTGAGATTAAATGCTACACTGTATGACAAACTGCATTCTAATATTCTGAAGACCTGCCACACAGATCCAACAAGCTTGCCCAGCAGCTAATTTCATGATGTAATCATAGCACAGAGCCTGCCATGCCATTCTGTGAACACAGGATGACAGAAGCGAGGCAGTGAGCAGACTGTGGCCATTAGCATCTGCCTTAATTTCATCGGTTATGGCTTAAAAGCACCATGCCTACTGCCAGTGGCATGGTCACAGTGGCCAGTGTATTACCTGAAATAAACTCAACACCTCAACATACACACTGCATTGTTCCAACCTGAATTTGTATGGGCAGAGTTATTAGGAAAAGAGACAGATAATCTCACAAAGTAATAAATACAACTGGCAGGTTAAAATTTGCATTCATTCTTCATTGAGTTAATACACTTATTAATGAGTTCATTGTGGTTTCAGAATGTATAATCACACATGCCAATTAACAAGTTTAAATACTTTTAAAATAAATTTAGAAACAAAATTCTTTATTTGTTTTAATGCATATTTAGCTCATTCAGTGAAAAACATTCTGGACAATGTTTGATGTCCACAAAAAGTCAGAAAGACCTCCTTTACCCTTGGGTGCTGGCATGGTTTGGAATAAGTGCTATTTTTGGATTTGACAGCAAAAGGTGAAAACTTCTTCGAGTTTTTTGGTTCCCTGTTGATAAATACCCTTTCAGACAACAAAATCCTTGAAGACAAGTTGTCCTTGTCATATGTACAATCAATGACAAAACACTTCAGTTAAATAACTTCCTCCAGGTGGGACTGATTTAACCCTACTAGAGTCTAATAATCAGCAATGACTTTTATGCACCTTTTAAATTTTGCTATGTTATAAGCTTCATTAAAAATATGAAATAAATCTAAATAATTAAATATGGAAAAGAGAACCACCGTGGACCTCCAGCATTGTAGTCAAAGACAATTATCTGTGGGGAATAATCTTTCAATTTGTAATTAACCCAGACCATTAATATTAATATAGTGATTAAGCAAATTCTCAGAAGGGTTGCTTGTGGAAAATAATTTCTCCAGTACTCCGGTGACTAAGCAAACATTATGTATTTAAGAGAAATATACTTAGGATTATTAATATCTCAGCATTTATTAACCCTTTTCACTCATATTTGGTATGTTTCGGCACAGCTCATGTGACCAAAGCAGGACACACTGCTGATTTACCAACAAACTCAACTACGCATGTATAAGTACCCAGCAGGCTGTATAAATGCCACCTTGTAGAACATGCCATTTTTCCCCCCATTAAAAGTCTTGAGCATAATCATATTTCTTTGATAGACAGCAATGTCCCTGCAAGTCCTCCCAACAATCAACCTTTATAAAACCTCCATAAAAACCTCTTTGATTTGTAAATATGACATTGCAGTATGCATGACTTACTAGGGTGCTTCGCTCTGAAATGTGTTATTTCACGGCAATTAGCAAAGCAGCTCCGCTCGCAGGTGAGGACAGATCCGACGTGCCCGCGGAAGGCCTCGGCTGTCGAGATGACATTGAAAGTCCGAGAACGTGGCATGGGCTGCTGGGGAGCGCAGCTTTCGGCTCCTCCAGAACAGCAAACAGCAAGCAGCGAAAGCAGAAGACCTGGCTCAGATGTGACAGGACCATTGAGAACTCAAACACTGCAGGAAGGCCACAGTTAAACTGGGTTGACCTCGGGTCGAGGCAGGTTATAAAACTGGGTCTTCTGTGTATGCACAGGAAACAGCCACTGAGGGATATCTTCTCATTTCTTTATCATGTTTATATGCACAGTGTATAGACGTAGATCTATAGATGTATAGCAATGTTGTATATTATGGGTTTGATTTATTTACTGTGTCTCCTCGATAATCTGTTCTATCCATCTTTAACCGTTCAACATAAGGTAGATGGGACCCTGGAGTCTTTCTCAGGTTGCGTGGGGCATAAGGCAGTGGCACACAATGGGCAACTTAGACAGACCAATTCATCTAACTGTGGGTCCTCAAACAGTGGGCTGCTGGAGGTAACCTGTGCACATGCAAGCTCCATATGCAGGCAGCAGGGGAGGGATTCAAACCCTTAACACCGGAGGGCTGAAGTGACAGTGCAGTCTACAGGGCCAACTGTCATTTGAATCATCATCATCATCATCATCATCATTTTCACATCGCTTTTCCTGGTGAGGGTAGTAGTCAGATTAAATTTTTACTACAGGATGACTCACTTCATCGTTCTGTACTTCAAGAATTTCCAAAGTGTGAGATAAGTTTTGCGTGAGTTAAATTTGCACCTCGCTCCTTGTATCGGTGCCGTAATGTTTTACTATTTTTCCTGCCTAAATATAAAAGGCTTATAATCCTGTCACGTTCAACCTTTCCTCCAGACTGAACGGCATGCTTAGCTGAGAGGCTCAGCGGTGTACAGGACTATGAAAATGAAGCACCACTAAGTAAAGAATTACAAATGGATACAAATGAAAAAGAATAGTGACACTAGTTATGCCCATGATCTCCGAGGCACTGCCAATCTGAAGGCCGTTAACAATCTGCAGTGGCGTCTTCACTACTGAGCGAAATGTGGAAACCAATCCTGACAGCTGATTTCAAAGAGGGGGAAAAAGGAGGGAAGGTAAAGTTAAGGGAGTAAAAGAGAACTAATCAGGGGAGGTCCTATGGGGTGTTGAAAAAACAAAATGCTCAGACTTAGGCAATGCTTTGCTCAGCCAGGAAAGAGAAGTCTTTCCAGTTGTTGGCTCCCCAATATGTTTTTGTCTGCCTGCTGCTGCTCTTTACCACACTAGGGAGCCAGGCCAATAGTTATTCCTTAGCTAGAGGAGATGCTACGTTAACCAATATGGGGAGGTGCCACTGTTTCTATGAGCTTTCTGTCACAGTTTAATGCCATTAATAAGTACTAGCTGCTTATCCTGCTCATAGTTGTAGGGAGTGAACTCAATTCAAGCAACACAGAACGGGGGTTAGGATGCTAGTCCATCACAGAGCACATAGACACAACCATACAGGACAGGCACTTCAGAGATAGCAATTAGCCTAATTGCCTGTCTTTGGGCTGTGGGAGGAAACCCACACAACACAGGGAGAATACGCAGTCTCCACACACAGATTCAAGATCCAGACCCCCCTCAGCCCTGGAGAGGAGAGGCAACAGTTCTACCCACTGAGCCACAGTGCTGGGTAGCACTAAAATAACTCTACTGGTTGTGTTCTAATTAGACTATTAAATACTTTTTATATGTAATAGGATCTCTTAATATTAATACATATTAAGCAATTTTAATTAAAAATGAAGCTGGGCATTGTGGGTATTCTAACAGTTGATGCAACTTAACATATGTAATAAGCAAACTGGGTAAATAATTTTGTTTATTGATTGACTAAGCATCAGAATGGTTAAGACACCTGATCAAAGTGATTTGGAGCATAGTGTAGTGCTAGTACCAAAACAGTGGTTTCTGCATCTCAAAACCAGCCACCCCACTGATATGTTCATGCATTTCAATGTCTAGACTTTATAAAGAATACTGAGATGAGCAAAAAACACACAGTCAATCACATTTCTCTAGCCAAAAACAGTTTGTTAAGGGGAGAGGTCGGAGGAGAATGACCAGTCTAATTTAAGCTAACAGGAATGCTGCAAGAGCAAAAATGAGCATTTGGTGATGTGCGGAAAAGTTTCTCTGAATACGTCACTCACTTATCCTTGAAGTGGTTTTGAAGGTTCAAGTCAAGTAGCTTTTTTTTGTCATTTCAACTACATAGAGTTAGTATAGTACATAGTGAAATGAAACAATGTTCCTCCAGGACGACAGTGCTACACAGAGCACGGGACTTTACACATAACAACAAGTGGGTCCACCTAGCAGGGTGTACTTAGTAAAGTAGTCACCAAGATAAACTAATATTGTATGCCTACTAGCCTTGCTTTGGCAAATGTCACTTTTAACACATAAAAGATATCGTTAGATATTTTTAAGAGCTTGTCTTGCTAGCTTTAGTTTTGTCAGTGTGTAAGAATTCAACCTTATTTATTTAAGTATTTATGTGTTGTCTTTGTTTTGCAAAGGAGGCAAATCACCAATCATCTTCAATCATGCTGAACTGTGCAAAATTTGTTCTGTTACTGAATTTGACTATGAATTTGAGTCATTGTACTATTCCCTTAAATTATTCTTTTTTTTCTTATGGGAACAAACGAAGTCTTGATTATGGCAGACAAATTTACTGCTTGTCACTTATGATGAATTTCTTATTACCTACCAATCCATATGGAGCAGAAAATTGTGCACTGCGAACTATTGTTTGACCATTATTAAAATAAAATATGATACAGTATATAAAGGGTCAATCTAACCCAGCCGCTGGAGGTGCACAGGCCAGTGTCTTCCTTCGTGCCGGTCCCAAGCCCGGATAAATGGGGACGGTTACATCAGGAAGGGCATCCGGTGTAAAATTTTTTGCCAAATCAAATATGCATACAACAAAACAGATTTCCATACCAGATTGGTCGAGGCCCGATTTAACAACGACTGCCACCAGTACTCTTAGCCAACAGGGTGCTGGTGGAAATTGGGCTACTGTTGGCCGAAGCCGAAGGAGAAGTAGAGGGGGAAGGTGTGCCTGGAGGCAGGAGGAGAGGAGGAAGGTTAGGAGAGTGGAAGTGAGGGTAGGAACTTTGAATGTTGGCCGTATGACTGGTAAAGGGAGAGAGCTGGCTGATATAATGAAGAGAAGGAAGGTTGATATGTTGTGTGTGCAAGAAACCAGATGGAAGGAGAGTAAGGCAGGGTGTGTTGGAGGTGGGTGCAAATTGTTCTACCATGGTGTGGATGGGAGGAGAAATGGGGTAGGGGTTATCCTGAAGGAACAGTATTCCAAGAGTGTTTTGGGGTGAAAAGAGTGTCAGACAGAGTGATGAATATGAAGCTGGAAATTGAAGGTGTGATGATGAATGTTGTTAGTGCATATGCCAAGCAAGTTGGGTGTGAGAAGGATGAGAAAGAAAAATTCTGGAGTGAGTTGGATGAGGTGGTGGAGAGTGTACCCAAGTGAGAGAGATTGGTGATTGGGGTGAATCTTAATGGGCGTGTTGGTGAAGGGAACAGAGGGGATGAGGAGGTGATGGGTAGGTATGGTGTCAAGGAGAGGAATGCAGAAGGTCATATGGTAGCAGATTTTGTGAAAAGGATGGACGTGGCTGTGGTGAATATGTATTTTAAGAAGAGGGAAGAACACAGAGTGACATACAAGAGTGGAGGAAGATGCACACAGGTAGATTATATCCTATGCAGGAGGGTCAGTCTGAAGGAGACTGGAGACTGTAAAGTGGTGACAGGGGAAAGCGTAGTTGGGTAGCATAGGATGGTGGTCTGTAGGACGACTTTGGAGATCAAGAAGAGGAGGAGAGTGAGGGCAGAGCCAAGGATCAAATGGTGGAAGTTGAAAAAGGAAGATTGTAAGGTGATGTTCAGGGAGGAGTTAAGACAGGCACTGGGTGGCAGTGAAGACTTACCAGATAGCTGCGCAACTACAGCTGAAGTGGTAAGAGAGACAGCTATAAAGGTGCTTGGTATGACATCTAGTCAGAGGAAGGAACACAAGGAAACCTGGTGGTGGAACGAGGAAGTACAGGAGAGTATATAGAGAAAGAGATTGGTGAAGAAGTGGGATAGTCAGGGAGACGAAGAATGCAAACAGGAGTACAAGGAGATGAGGCATAAGGTGAAGAGAGAGGTGGCAAAGGCTAAAGATAATGCGTATGGTGAGTTGTATGAAAGGCTGGACACTAAGGAGGGAGAAAAGGACCTGTACCGATTGCCTTGGCAGAGGGACCAAGCTGGGAAAGATGTGCAGCAGGTTAGAGTAATAAAGGATAACTATGCAAACGTACTCACAAGTGAGGAGAATGTGTTGAGCAGATGGAAAGAGTACTTTGAGGCGCTGATGAATGAAGAGAATGAGAGAGAGAGAAGGTCGGATGATGCGGGAATAATGAATCAGGAAGTGCAACGGATTAGCAAGGAGGAAGTAAGGACAGCTATCAAGAGGATGAAGAATGGAAAGGCTGTTGGTCCAGACGACATATCTGTGGAAGCATGGAGGTGTTTAGGAGAGATGGCAGTGGAGTTTCTAACCAGATTGTTTAATGCAATCTTGGAATGCGAGAGGATGCCTGAAGAGTGGAGAAGAAGTGTACTGGTACTGATTTTTAAGAATAAGGGCGATGTGCAGAACTGTAGTAACTACAGAGGGATAAAATTGATTAGCCACAGCATGAAGTTATGGGAAAGAATAGTGGAAGCTAGGTTAAGAAGGGAGGTGATGATTAGTGAGCAGCAGTATGGTTTCATGCCAGGAAAGAGCACTACAGATGCGATGTTTGCTCTGAGGGTGTTGATGGAGAAATATAGAGAATGTCAGAAGGAGTTGCATTATGTCTTTGTGGACTTAGAGAAAGCATATGACAGGGTGCCTAGGGAGGACTTGTGGTATTGTATGAGGAAGTCTGGAGTGGCAAAGAAAAATGTAAGAGTGGTACAGGATATGTATGAGGGCAGTGTGACAGTGGTGGTCTGCAGTAGGAGTGATGAATGCGTTCAAGGTAGAGGTGGAATTACATCAAGGATCAGCTCTAAGCCCTTTCTTATTTGCAATGGTGATGGACAGGTTGACAGACGAGATCAGACAGGAGCCCCCATGGACTATGATGTTTGTGGATGACATTGTGATCTGTAGTGAGAGCAGGGAGCAGGTTGAGGAGACCCTGGAGAGGTGGAGGTATGCTCTAGAGAGGAGAGGAATGAAGGTCAGTAGGACAAAGACAGAATACATGTGTGTGAACGAGAGGGAGAACAGTGGAATGGTGAGGATGCAGGGAGATGAGTTGGCGAAGGTGGATGAGTTTGAATACTTGGGGTCAACAGCTGAGAGTAATGGGGATTGCGGAAAAGAGGTGAAGAAGAGAGTACAAGCAGGGTGAAGTGGGTGGAGAAGAGTGTCAGGAGTGATTTGTGACAAACAGGTACCAGTAAGAGTGAAAAGGAAGGTCTACACGATGGTAGTGAGACCAGCTGTGTTTTATGGGCTGGAGACGGTGGCACTGACGAAAAGACAGGTGATAGAGCTGGAGGTGGCAGAGTTAAAGATGTTAAGATTTGCACTGGGGGTGACGAGGATGGACAAAATTAGGAATGAGTATATTAGAGGGTCAGCTCAGGTTGGACGGTTTGGAGACAAAGCCAGAGAGGCGAGATTGCGTTGGTTTGAACATGTACAGAGGAGAGATGCTGGGTATATTGGGAGAAGGATGCTGAGGATGGAGCTGCAAGAGGAAAAGAGGAAGGCCAAAAAGGAGATTTATGGATGTGGTGAGAGAGGACATGCAGGTGGTTGATGTGACAGAGCAGGATGAAGAGGACAGGAGGAGATGGCGACAGTTGATCTGCTGTGGCGACCCCTGACGGGAGCAGCCAAAAGACAATGCTGATGATATAGGGTCAATCTGACCTCAACTAAAAGTTTCTCACATTGTTATCTCTGCTGGCCAATCATTAAGGGCTTTGCTATTTCCTCCAGCTCTTGCTCAAATGTGGCAGGAGTCTACTAGCTGTATAAAAGTTCATTCTTTTAAAATTTCAAATTCAAATTTTAGAAAGATATTTCTCATACAAGTATTTTGCTTAACCTCTGCTAGTGACCTGGATGCGAAGGACGATAATCTGTTGCACATTTTGTCCTTCTGTAGAGTACACATGGGCATTTTTCTTCTTAAATTTCATGTGACAGACTCACCAACCCAAGTCTAATGCTATTGTACTTGAAACAATGTACATTGACTTTGTAAATACAGACCCTTACTGCATCATTTGGGAATACAACACTGCTGTCCCTGGGTGCATGAAAGAACATGCCCAAAATAGAAAGTAGAGAACATTACTACACCGAATGTTAAGACAAAGCTCTGAAGACTCTTCCAGTGTTTTACTATAGCAGGGGCCTACCTGTTCACATTTAGGTACGTGATATTGTGTCATGGAAGACACAATAGACATGGAAGACATACAAATAGGAATGGCAGACAGGTGTAAGGTCACAGAGGTGATGAAAGTTCTGTGTTTTCTGGGTGACAGGAGGCAAACTGGTTTTACAGCATTCTCACAACAGTCCAGCAGAAGCACTTAGAGTCACATTTCACACAAAGGGCAAATTGTTTTGGATCATTATGTTGTTAATGATATCAGTATTGGGTACCATTCTGCGGAAATAACCTGGATTTATGTTTTAAGAAGTGGCAAACATACTAATTTTGCACATTTTGTGCAGCTATATAGCATTTTTCAACAGTTCTGGAAAATGCTTATCTAACTACCTGATATAAAGCACCCCCTTTTAATTTCAGCATAATTATCATATAAATATGCTTCCCTATGTTTTGCAGGACAAAACTGGCTGAAGCTTTTGGCCCATCAGCTGCTCACAGCCTATTCTGTACATCAAGCACAAAATAGCCTAAAATTAGCGCAATATTGGCAATAACTAAATATAGTTGGAAATATAGATACCTTCCCATGAGTCAGCCTGACATGTGGAAAATTACCTGGCTATGTCATTTTGCTAAAATGCAAAAAAAAAAAAAAAATTGTTGTCATAGAAAATTGCTATTTTGTGCAACTGACATGACAAATAACACGGTCCTCTGTATGTATAAGATACTGAGGGACTCCACAGCAGTACAATACAGGAGAGAAGGCAGGTTGCACACATTGATATTAATGGGATTTTAGTAAGATCACTTGAAAGTCAAGGCCATAAAGACCTTTCTATATGGATATGATAAATATAGATTCAGGCAGGCCCTGCTTGTTTCAATCAAGTCACGTTTGAAAAGGATGTCTCATACAAAAAAAGGTATTCATTTTCACCACAGCTATGTCTGCCTGCATTTCCCTTAATTGCCATGCATCACAGTAATTTGCATTCACCAAGGACCATGTATACGGAGGCAAAACGTCTGCCACTCGATGCTTTGCATGCATGTTTTACTATATTGTAAGTTACTATGGATTCTTTGGATTGAATAAAAATGACTCTGGCTGGTCCAAATTTCCAAAGTGTTCAGATGCCTGATTCCACCAAAAATTACTACCAGCAAAATTTTTTTTTCATTCATATATGGGGTTGGGGAGTAAGGTGAGCTGTTTATACACACTGAGAATTTCATTTAGAGTTCAATAGCTGATGCACGATATAAGATATATAATTAAACACCGGTCAAAATCCTAGCTTGAATTTTACTAGATGCCTGCAAAAGGAGTGCACGGTATTTAAATCTTCACTCTATTTTCTGTGTGTATCAATTCCTGTTTAATTATAATGCAGACCTTTTAAAATTCTCCCTTTCTGATTTCATTTGTTTATTTCAATGTAGAGAAGGATAACTCTGTTTAAATAGGGGAATACTCACAAGTCTGACAGTTTCCATGATGCATGCATCCACTATTTAGTTTGCATGTCTATGCATTCTGCACTGGCAAAATATAGCAACTCTATATTACCTCAAGAGATTACATGTTGTTTTTGTATTAATTTACATTACAGACTTTTTCACTCAGAACAATTTGCCATTCATAAAGTCTTGAAAAAAGTCAAAAGAACTCATGGCATAAAAAGTCAGATTCAATATCAGTTTCCAAGAACAATGACCCCTCTGTCACTCAGACAATCCCACATGAACTCTAAACAGTATTATGTCATTGAGATAAGCACCACCATTTAATTACTACATGCAAAGTGTAACCTCCAGCAATTTCATTAAGGTATTGATGCCCTGCTGTTATTCTCCTTCTTCACAGCATGCCAAGCCAGAAATGAAGATACTGGTGGTGCAAGGATATTGCAATTTTCCAGTGTACTGAACTATTCAATGGTGCCCACTATGGCCACATGAATGGTTGTAGGGTTAAAGATCAATGAAGATTGAAGACAGCAGGTACTGATTTTCAGAATATCTCTTTTTAAAGCATGATCTCACTCTACATATACCAGGAGAAACAACTTGCCAATGACTTTTGCCAATGACGCTGAAGCCATATAAGGTCTATATATTAAAATGTCTCTTTTTCTACATTTTAATCTATCGTTTCACCCTACATTATATTTATGTAGATGATTTTAATATTTATCCCTGTGAAGAACTAGTATCCCATCCAGAATGTCCGTACCTTATGGCCTATGCTTCGTGGAAGAAGCTTCAGGCTCAGTGTGACTCTGTACTGGATCTAGCAATATGGAAAATGGATGATAAGTTAGATGAATACATGTTGAGAGAGGACATGCAGGTGGTTGGTGTGACAGAGTGAGATGCAGAGAACAGGAGGAGATGGAGGCAGTTGATCCGCTGTGGCGACCCCTGATGGGAGCAGCCAAAAGCGAATCAGTTAGATGAATACACATAAGTGTGTACAGTACACTTGCTCTGGATGAAACCTGCAAGTCTCACATTCCATAAACACAAATTGCACTAATACACATTCTGGGGTGGGGGGAGACGCCCCCGATTGCCTGTGGACCGCATTCCACAGAACTTGTGTGGAATGCAGAAGGAGCCACAGGTTGGACCGCTTTACAATTAGACATCAGTTAGCATAAAGGGCAGAGATGACTACTGGGCCCATGCAGGATGACCCACTGAAGTAGGCTGGATGTTGGGAGTTGACGAGGAAGACCAACGCCCACCAAAGGGAATAACCATCTCCCAGGACCGTGCATCTTATGTCCAGGTACCCTGTATGTGGTGTTTGTTATCCCACTGTTTGTATTGCAAACACTGTCATCACAACAATGATGTCATACACACACAGGAGTAAAGCAACCACAGAGTGGCACTCACAGAGAAAATTTTGCATTTTTAAATGGCTCAGTCCTGACCTCAACCTGATTGAAAATCTAGGGCATGATTTGAAGTAGCTGTTCAAGCTAGAAATCCTGAAAATGTACTGAACTGAAATGGTTTTGTAAATACCTTCTATTATGCATGTCTGATTAGCAGCTACAGAAAATGTGATTTTGAGATTGCCAATAAACAAGGTTCTACTAGTTAGTAAATAAGGGTTCACATACGTTTTAGACTAATGACTTCATTTGTGCATTTTATTTCAATGTAGATATGTAAGTACTGCACGTGTTGTTTCTTAAACAAGACTATTTATTATCATGACTTAATCAGATCAAATTTCAGGAACCATTCATACAGAAATTGAAATTATTCCAAAAGGTTCATAAACTTTTTGTCACAGCAGTAAGTGATTAAGTATAATTAAATATCTTAATATAATCTTCTAAATTATTCAGTTCACCTGCATGTTTCATGAGAATTTAATGACTGGAGAGCTAGCATGAAGCTTACGTTCCTTAGGCTTCCTTTTGTAGCTCAGCAGGTGCATTAGGAGACCTTCTACCCTTTTTAAAATTCTCTATATAATGACGATGTTCTTGCATGTTAACATCAAATCTTTTGGCCAGTTGTTCTCTTAGATATGCCTTCTGAGGATTATCATCACATGGAGAAATGTGGGTCAAGAGTCCTCTCATATTTATGTTAGCTTAGACTATCTAATGAATGCACCTGGTCATGCATCCAGTGGACATGGGTTCACATGTTCTGAGGTCCTGGTCATATTAGCTTCACACTTAACCATATTTTATCCATCCATCCATCCATCCATTTGTGAACTGCTTTTCCTGGTCAGGGTTACAGGGGGGCCTGGAACCCATCCAAGTTAGCACAGGGTCCAAGGCTGGGGTTTACCGCAAACAGTATGCCAGTTCAGTGCAGAGCCTCACACATGCATTCATATTCTACTGAAAATTTAGAGACCACTCAGCCTAACTGCAGGTCTTTGGACCTTCAGAGTCAAACCCCCAACTCTAGAGGTGGGAAGTGTGAGCCAAATGTACCCCCCCAACAAACCATACTGTCTCATACAAATGAAGAAATATAGCCTATAATTGGTCCCTTCAATCTCAGTCTCTTTTGTTTGGAAGACTGGCCCCTCCAAGCACAGACCCCACTCAATACTGAAAACTGGGGCATCTGTCTGCTGTGTTGTTTAAAAATAAGGAGAAGGAGTGAACAAAGAAAAAAAAAAATCAGTAAACAAAGAAAGTTAATTAAACTGGCCAGGGTCTTAGATGTATGATAAAATGTGACATGAAGCTACATCTCCCCTTCACCCCCACTACTGGAAAACAGACATGATGGGTGAAACAGGAATTTACTGCTAGTCTCTGCTAGTCCTCTTCCCAGCATGTCAGGATATATGGAACAGACTAGATGTTAAGCACATCTTTATATAGGCAACATGATGTTTTTGCAGTAGAGCCATAGAGCCAAAGCTCTGGCTGCAGAGTGACCTTCTGCTTGTCATTTATAATAAGATCATGTTGTTGACTATATTCTGAAAAGGACAAGGCATCTCTAAATCATGACCCATAATGTCTGATTGTGTGTGTGTGCAATCTGTGCCCTGTGTTGGATGGGCATCCGGTCCAGTGTGTACCCCGGCTTTGTACCCTGTGCTGCCTGGGATAGACTCCCGGCCCCTGCAACCCTAGCAAGGATAAGCAGTCAGTAGACAGATAGATGTTCTCTATTCGTCTCTAGGAAAATGCATGGATTGATGGATGAAAAGGAAAAAGAGGGAAATGGATCCACTGAAGTGATTTACATTTTGACTTTAAATTTTATTCATTTAGCTTTTGTCTAAAACAACATACAGTGAGGCAGATACATAAAGCATACAGCATTTTAAGGTGCTACCTAAGGCTTAAGTACAGCTAGGCTGAGCTTCCAGTGAGGGACCAACAAACAAGTATAGGTTAGCGCCAGATTAAGAGATATACAAAGTATCCTACCAGAAGGTATCTAGAACCAAACATGAAGTTCTAGTAGAAGCATTAAAAACATTAAAGCGTAAAAGCATTAAAGGCAAGGTGACCAAACCCTTGTGACAAAAGTAATGAGAATGCAAAGGTCTGACTACTGGACTGTTAGACACTGACGTCATCATCATATCTGTTTCACACTGAACACACTACAACTGAATGGCATGCTCAGGTGTCTTGGCGGAAGAGAATTTGTGTTCTGACTTTTTAAATCTTTATTTCTTGGTCATGTGACATTAGAGGGACCTCCTTTTCAGAAGCAATGTTTGATTGCATCATGGACTGGGCATTGCCGTTATACCATAGAAAAACACAATGAAACACTAAAGGCTTCACTTAACGAAAATATTGTTCTGTCTTTAATGTCTCACTTATCTGTTTTATCTTTCAGAAACTAAATATGAAACTGCACATCCTCAGACATGTTCAAGGCATCCATATACAACTAATAATATGTATTGATGAATTTTGTGTTAACAGAATGAGAGAAGTAGATACTGACAGTTTTACTTTCTGTAGTGCTTAATTACTCTTTTTAATAATTAATCCTATCACTATTTAATGCAATATACCCAATGACATAGAGTTGGGCATTTCTTCATTCTGCATATGATCATCGTGACTGCACGCCGTTGCACACATTTTAATGCAATCTTCCCGCTTCCCTTACGGTTCTTTAAAGTCAGCAAAATTCTGTTAAAGTTTTATTGCGTCTTTGCCCTGATCTTGATCTGCATAGCCAGAATAAATTATTCTTGAGTGCTACCAATGATATAAATAAGATGATACATTTCAATTGTGGGGTTAATCACAGATTTCTCTTATATTCACACATGATTTAATGAATCTGTATCTCCATTGATGTGTCATGTGAACATTCTTGTCTCCTCAATTTGTTTGCTCAGACACAGACTGAACGATTTGCTTCTAAATTTCTCAATATATGGATGCCTATAGGAGATGCAAGCATGTTTATCTTCTTCTTGAGGTGATGAGCCAATTAGGAACATTCAAAAGCAAACTTGTGGCTTGGTGATATAATGATTGATGGGAAAAAAAAAAAAAAACTATGTTTTTCTGGGGTCTGTACACCCAAGAAAGTGGAATGGGGCACAGTGATTGTGCAGATTCTCTTTTCTAAGTTTAAAAGCTTTTCTGAAAAACCCTGTTTGACTTCACTGAAACTTCAAATGAGCCACAAGTGCAGTGCCTTCTCATGCAAAGTTTTATATCAAATATGAAAGTTAAATCAATGGGGCGTTGCATTTAAGAAAATTTAAGCTGCTGGCCTTTCACATACTCCTTGCCTGCTGTCAGTTCTACAGCTGAAAGATAAAAAAAAAACAGCATTAAGGATTTTTTGAAAATAAGTGAAAAAGCTGTTCCCAACTGACTGCCTTGGGACTTTAAAAAGTCTTCAAGCATAAATTAATCTTAATAAAGTCACTTGCCTGATTTGCACCCAGCACCTATAAATATGTGCTTTTGCATTATTAACTGGTTGCCATACTCATTTTTATATTTTTAACATGTTTACAGACCCTTGTTTCCATTTGTCTGAAGTTTGAGAGCTCCCTAGACAGCTGTGTTGTTACAGGAGCCCAAAAAGCAGAATAAAATGAAATCAAAGCGCTTTTTTTCTATTCTACTTTTACAACTAATTATCCTTTAATTACCTGTATTTGGAATTATGCTTAGTGGAAGTCTATCATTCAAATCAGGTCAATCCAAACAGTGAGGTCTTTGAATCACATTTGCTAAAGAATACTGAATATGCGATGTCCAACAGATTACAAACCTGTCTGTGTAACTTGAAAATGCCCACTTGTTCAAAATAGCTTTAATTCATATTTCAAATGGAATAATGAATACTCCAGTGAAGGACCTAAGTTTAAAACATATGTATATATGGCTAACAAAAATGTGTTGAATTCAGATTTTAAAAACTGCAAAGCTCTCAATGCATACATTCAGTTGAAAAAGTCATTTAATTAACAGTCTCAGATGATAAACCAGGAGTTCAGCTGCATGGAAATGCAGCATTTATAGTGTACTGAAAGGAAGGCAAAGAACCGAATGAGGGAATTTAAATGAGGTTCTATATTGGCAGTGGTTAAAAGTTAAAGAGGAACTGATTCAAGTGTGCATGGCAATCAGTAGTCAATCTCATGATGATGGACAGAGCAACCAGAACAAACTAGATTCATTGATTGACAGATACAGACATGGTGCAAAACTTAAGATGTGCAAAAACAGTTGTGCAAAGATAAATAAACAAACAAATATTAATAGGCAGGTGATGTAAAGGTAATGTAAATTGCATATGCATGCAGGATGTAGTTATTGGATTGAAAGCTGTCCTGACATGTGCTATGGCAAGAAGAAGCATTGCAGTGTCTGATGGCAGCAGGCATGAAAGATCCTCATCAGCGCTTCTTGGCACTCCATAGTGGAATGAGATGGTGGCTAAAGGGACTCCAAGACTCCCTTACAATATGCCTTGTTTATCTTTTGTTCCCGAATGCACCACACCTCTAAAGATTATCAAGAAAGAACCATCAACATATCTTGAGCTGAAATTTCGTGAACAGCACAAAAAATCAGACTTTGGTAGGTGTATCCTGAACAACCAATCAATGCTGGCTATTGCTATGTTGTTTGGGATATTCCCACCCACCACAGGCTTTGAAGCTTTATTTATCGCCAGAATTGATTGCACAGAGAGGACAGAAGCACAGAGAGGACATGCTAACCTACCGAATACAACCCCAGGTACAAGAAAAGAACCTCCATCCACCTCCATCCCTGGGACTGTGAGGCTGCGTTGCAAAGCCTTGGTGCCACCTTGCAAAGGGTGGTGCCTTTGGTTAAAGTAATCAATTAGAATGACTCACTTTAGCTCAGAGATGTCTATGACATTTGTCATATTCATATATTAAAACCTATACATCAAATTTCATTTTTTTTTAGCACAAAATATACATGATAATAATAAAACCAGTTATTTGTTACTATGTGTCAACATTCTGAAGGGGGCTACAGCACATTTTCATCAGTTTTTTACTGGAAATAAAATCTCTAGCTGGCAAAAAACTGATAAGCATTTATAGTTCACAGTTCTGTAATCCTATTCTGAGCTGAATGAGGGCAGGTGTGACTGAATTTCAACTTTCTGAAAAGGAAGATAACCCCTGTCTTAACCAATACATTCCAGCAACGTTGCCTGGCATCAGTTGCTAAGATACCAACAGCTCCCCCAGTTGCTACAGTAGAATGTTATTATGATGAACCTATATTTAGAAACAAGTCTTATTTATCCTTGACCTAAGAAGAACATGAATGGCTTTCATGCCAAGAATAGATTTCTGCTGCGGTTCTCATGCCAAACTCTATGCAACAGCATCAAAACAGTAAAATGCTTTCTTGTGTTCCCATTGCTCGATATTCTACCATCACTGCTGGGCTCTTTGTCTTCTGAGAGCTCCCATCTTTGTCCTTATATAATGAAAATGCAAGGTGAAGGTTACATGGCAAATTATACCAGCACAACAGAGCTAACAATGGTGTTTTTCTGCTCTTAATTCTAAATATTTCCATTTTTCATTCACTGCCTCCACTCGGTGTGTGTGGGTTTTGCACATTCTGCCCATGTCGTGCGGATCTCTTTCAGGTACCCGGTTTCCTCTCAAAGTCCACAGACATACAGTTAGTCTAACTGGTGTCGAAACATTGCCCATGTTGTATGTTGTTTGTTTGTTTTTGTGTGTGTGTGTGTGTGTGTGTGTGTGTGTGTGTGTGTGTGTGTGTGTGTGCGCCCATTCATGAAGTAGCCCATGGAACTAGGATGGATGGATGGATGGATGGAGCATGCATTTAGTCCTATTGCAAAATGTTATCAAGTACACATTTACACATTTACAGGTAAATGTACACAGGTACACATTTACACATTTTTTTAATAAAAGCACAGGAAGCTGGTTTGCAGTTGGTTTGCTACTGAGGTTCAAAGTGAATATTGTTTCACTTTGTACTTAAAATGAATGTCCAAACTGAATGGCTTATATTACACAGATCTGTGGATAAAACATACAGACATTTAAAGGATTTATTAGTTTTTAAATCAGGTAAGTATTACAAATATAAAAACTTTTAACATATTAAAACTTTGCAAATACAATATTGTGCTATAAAAATGATAAATACAAAATGTTGCTATTAAGCACCTTTCCTGTGTTACAGATTTGTGGCCATTGAAATAGTATAATCTGAGTGTTAAAATGAACCAATAAAATTCATTCTCTTCTTCACGTGGCTCCCACCATGCAGCAAAACGCTCATCTCCATTGTTTCCGTGGCCTCCAGGTTTACCTTGTACATGGCAGCACTCTGATGCCCTTCACCTGTTTATGGTCCCTGTGTGAATGTTTCCTCACTGATCGTCAACCAAAAAGAACTAATTGCACTAGTGTCACCTGGTGTCGGTTCCAGGTGGTCCAGTAGCTGCCTCCAGAATATCATAGCCATCTGTTCTCCCAGAAATTTGCACATCAGGATCTACAGTGTCCCAGACAGGGTCACCATGTTTCAGCATCCAATGCGTGGATCTTGCAGTTGAACCGGGGGATGTGGCAACCTATTCTGTGGCTGAGTATCATCTCTGGTAGATGCTCTACTGGGTGAAGATGCATGTCCACTCCTTTGGAGTTCTATCTAGCTTCTACTTGCAACTTGCACATCTTCTTACAGCACCTGTACATCTTCCTACAAATACAAGCATACTTTCATCCTTGACTCAAAATTTGTGCTTAATCTTCAATCTGAGCTTTGTTACACTGTGAGTTGTTCATGTCCCAAATCATGAACGTTCAGCGTACTGTATTGCAGTTGACCTTTTGCGCTTAGTGAAGCTTGTCTGAGTCTGAGTGTTGTCTGTCCTGCCTGTAACCTCATTTTTTGTTTGAGTGTTTGTTTATGTTGCCTTCTAGACAAAAAAAAAATCACTTTTGATGCATGTCCTGATACTGAAACAGTTTGTGATGTTTTTCTCCAGATTAGTTGCCATCTTTACAGCCCTCTCTTTGGAGGGCAAATATAATCTGAATTAAAAAGTGCGTTTGACGAACATGTCTCTGAGTGGAAACAGGATCTGAAAAACTGTGTGTCTGTATGATGTCAGCTTAGCTGTAAGATGCTATTCAGGTATTTATTTACTATATAAAAAGATTTCAGTAGAGAGTTTCCTGTCTGAATTTAAGTTTAATTTACCTGCCTGTAAAAAGATGAGTGAAACAGAATATTCAGCAGTATGGCTTTAGGGGTAAACAATAAATAAAGTAATGACAAATATAATAAAAAAGTACAAGCAAAACAAACTGCTGAGATTAGCAATCCTTGCTAAAGTAATTGAAGCAATGGTAAAATTTAAATTTTGATCTACGTTTGACAAGCAAGTAAAAATTTAGTATGACACAATACTAGGAAAAAATATAAAGTGATATTAATTTCCACTGTTCTTTCTGTGTTAGCAATAGACACTCCATTTGTTTAGCAAAGCTTTTGCTTAAGTGAGGAACTGAGGGTTGTACAGCGCAGCTACCCTGGACCATTTAGGGTTAAAAGCCTTGAACAAGGGCCTAATGCTGATATGATCACTCTGGAAGCCACAGGATCCAAACCCACGACCACCTGGACATGGGCACAAATTCCTAACCTACAGAGCTACACGAGCAGAGTAACATAGTCACACTGAGACAATCCCAGGATGCCTAGGTCACATGGCAGCAATGATTTAGTTCCACCGCTTGACCTATACAGCATTACTGAGTGGTCATCAGCACGAACCGAAAACTGCAATCATAACTGAACCTGCAAGCCTGGAGCAGTGATGCAGCAAGACTCCCCGCTGAGCCACTGTGTCTGCCACGTACCGCACCATTACGCTGAAATGACCTGTGCTCCCCACAAAGCAGCTGGCTTGCTGGATTACTGACTCTTTATGATAGCATAAAAGAAAACCCCTAAAATGCAAGCTCATCTGTGTCTTAAGCAGAATACAGACTTGAACATTAAGGTTTGTCAGATAAAGGACAAGGGAAGATTATTTTTCCCCCTGAAAATGCAACTGTGTAAAAAATTGAAATTACCCATATAAAGAGCAGTTCTTTAGAGTCATGAATTTATTTCCCAGAACTTCTTGTACAGTTCAAGGTTGCAGTGTTCCTGGAGCCTATCCAACAAAGCACAGGACACAAGGCAGGGTACACACTCGACTGTATACCAGTCAATATCAATGCATTTACATTAAGCACAATTTAGGGACATCAATTCACATGAACAAGATGTCTTTGAACTTTCTTTGTGGGAAACCCACATTAACACATGCTGAACACATGCGAAGCCCAGACACACAGTAATGGTTGAAATCAGAATCGCAGCTCTGGAGCTTTGAGGCTATGGTGCTTGGCATTTCTTCTTCCATCCATCCATCCATAGCAATATGATTTGCAGCTCTGCATCAGTGGCATGGGAGATGGATGGAAGGAGACATGCCAGCACCCCCATTAACTTACTCAAGGTGAGGGTGCAGAAATTTCACATTTCCCAGTTTCATTGTTTTCTGATATTTTTACATCTGTTCCAGCCCATCTGGGATTTGAATTAATATGAATAAAATATGGATCATTATCTTTTGAAAGAAACAGCTAAATGCAGCAATTTTAATTTATTTCCAAGATTTGTTTTCCTCTCATAAATAGAGTATGTTTGTTTATCAGTTTTCTTTTTTTTTTGGGGGGGGGGGGGGGGGGGGGTTTTTATATATTTAGACTTTTGGGGGGGGAGGGGGGAGGGTGCGGACCGGGGGGGAGCTGTGAAAGGTGAAAACCATCGAGGGTTTTGTTTTTTTTTTTTTTTTTGGTTTGGTGTTTTCTTTTTGGTTGGTGTTGGGCGGGCGGGGGGGGGGCGCGCGGGGGGCGCGCGTCTTGACATTCTGGAAACCATTAGGCTGCAGACTGAGACCATCCACTCAAGGCTGACTGCTGAAGATATCACACTTCATAGATTTATTTGATATCTGTTTTCTATTGTGATGGTCTGCTTAGATTTATTGCAGCCTATTCTGCCATAAATTTAAAAAAAAAAACAATAATAATGACACACACCTGCTATCGTTTCAATCAGTGTCTTAAGACATCCAGAGCCAGTTCCATGCCAAAGCGTTGTGTTCAGTGAAGGGGCCTAGACCCCCCCAGGCCCCACCTAACTAAAAATATGCCACTGTATAGTTTTGAGAGTTGTGATCTAATTTCGATAAAAGACTCTAAGCAAATAAAGTAAACCCAGGGAAAGTTTTTATACATCATTAGGACTTGTCCCAAAAATGTTAATGCTCACCCAGTGGGTTTGCTTATAATTAGGATCAGGTAATGATTAGGATTAGTTTATTATTTTTTTTGCTGTGGTATACTTAATCATGTATGATTCTTTAAGGAAATACTCAAATGTAATCTGTCAGCGTCACCTTACAGCCTTTGTCTTTAGTGCATCCATTTCATTTTTGATAATGAATCATGGTGTTATGTATAGTATTGTACAGGGAGTGGAGAAAATAGCAGAAATATCTAAGAATATATTCGCATCAAGGACCTAATAAGGATCAGGCTCACCTTTTCCCTTCAGACCAGCTTCGGTCCTTCTTGGAATGCTGTAATCCAAGTCCTGAGTTGTGTGTAGTGCCATTTTGAACTATTCTTCAAGAAAAGCCTCCTGTTCTTTGGGGGTTGAAGGAGGAATTCTTGTCAAAGTTTACACTGGGGAGACAATGCAAGGCATTTGACTTTATCAAAGCACTTTTGAATTTTTTTTTTTTTGCAGTATCAAATGGAGCATTATCAAATTGGAATACGGGAACTGTGTTTTCACCATTGGCTTCACCTTGTTGTGTAAAATGACCCCATGTTTTTTGGTCATAATATAACCATGCTGAGCAATCATCGAGCCTAATGACTTCCACAGGATGGCTGTCCATACGATTATGATATCTCCACATTGTGGATTGAAAACTTCTTTTGGCTTTCTTCAAATGTAACCCGGTCTGGATGTGGAAAAAAATGAGAAAAGATGACTCATCACACCATGTTACTTTTTTCAGTTGTTCAGGTACATAGGTTTTGTGCTACTGGTAAGTTGAGCTTGAATAAAAGCTACTTCCAAATAGCAGCCAGCACTGGAGAGTTCACAATGTACACAATTTGAGACTGGGTCACAGAGGTGCTGATTTGTTTTCTTGGTCATTTTTGAAGTGAAACTAATGTGGCTTCTGTAACTTTTTAAGGTGTTTGTCTTTGCCTGGCGATGAGTATTGACTTGTGATTGCTCTGAATGTTTGCCAGTGCAGTTTTTCTGTGTTTGTTAGTGTTTGTCTGGGTTTGTCTGCATTTGGCATACAGTATGCTATTGTGATTTTTGTGACTTTTACCCAGCACACTCAATCATTTTAGGTTTCAGTAGCTGACGTACCTTTAATTCACCTTTTTGGCCTTTCCAAACCTTTGATAGTCTTTTGGTTTTGCTTTGAAAATTATTCCAATTGGCATTTAGCTTAATATGAGCTGCTTCTGTACTTGTGATTTAGATGTCTTTTTTTCACATAGTGTAAATTATTTTGTCTACCCTGTGCGTTTCCTATGGAATATCAAGCTTTCATAACTGTGCTAAGAAACATTATTGCCTTTATTCTTACTACACTCCTGTCTTCCCTGCCTTTCGTAGTCATCATACATACTTGCTGCTGCATTGGTTTGCGCTTAGTTGAGAATCACTTCAGATAAAAGAATCTGACAAGTAAACACGTCACACCTCCAACCAGCCAGCCATGCTCAACTCAACAAAGAAACCCCTCCTCAAAATGGTAAACACATAAATAGTGTTGATGCTTGTATTTTAATCCTCACCTGACTTATGCTAGTTGTGAGGTATTGCGTACTTGTTACTTTACTGAGCACTACAGTTACTGTTCCGGCTTTACTGTATACGGCTTTCTCTTGAGTTGCTGCTTATCGTTATCACACTCCAACCAGATCAGCGAGACTCCACAAACACCTGTCTGTGATTACCGCTGGTCAATGTAAACACCGAACTCACACAAGATCATTGCGAGGTATTGTGTTTGTGTAAGCCACTTACTGAGCGTTCTTTTGAAACCGTTGAATCTGTGTATGACCATGGATTGATTCTGGTTTTCACCCATTTTGCTCATTCCTTTCGGATTTGGTAACTGTTTGGACCGACTTCCTGGTTTTTGATTACTGTGCCTGCCTCTTCAGATGACGTCGTTGGATTGCCATTTTGGGGTAACACTTTTGCAGTGCTTCTTTCTGCTTGCGACACCTGCACTTGGGGCCCTGAGTATTCATTACAAGAATACCTCGCCTTCTGATGGACCTAGCAGTGGTTTCAGCAAGGCTCGCCAACCAGGCCAACCACTTGTCCTGTCTCTGCCTATGTTATGGAATTTTGGACCCTGGCAGCAGGCAATGGGTGAAGCGAGCCTACCCTACTAACCATCTACAATAGGGGGCTTAACTCCTGCCTGTGGCAGGAACATAGCTGTTGGGGTGATGAAAGACGTCTGGAGTGGTTCATTACCATGTCTGTTGTGGTAGACAATCTGAATCATGAGCGGAGGTGCTTTGGTGGTTTTGAACCTTGAAGTTCTGGGCTACTCCAGCCACCCACTCTGAGGGTGACAGAGCGGAAGGTGAACCCATGCACCTGGGGAGAAGGTCCCTCAGCTTGGAGGACCACCAAAGGTGAATCCAGCAGCACCTATGCCTCTACTGCGGAGAGTTAGGCCACCTCCGAGCTGCCTGCTCTGTGCACCCAGGGAACAGAGGCGGGCAACCCAACCTACAAGTGAGTTTGCGTGTGACCAACATTACCCACCTACAGTTTACTGTGCCTGTTCAACTGTCTTATGCCTCTTGTGTCAAATCTCTTCTAGCCCTAGTCGAATCTGGGTCTGCGGGGAACTTCCTGGACACAACATTAGCTCAGGAACTGGAGGTCTCCTATCCACCATCTCTCCACAACTCGTTGTCCAAGGTCTGGATGGAAGGCCCGTGGGGAAGGTGTCATCATCCACCAAACCATGCCCATCCATCTGCAGACAGGCATCCTCCATGAGGACAAGACCCCAATCCTGGGTATGGCCTCTCTTAGAGATCCCTTGGTGTTAGGGCACTCCTGGCTGTGTCATCTCAACCCTGCAATCTCCTGGAGCCAGGGGGAACTGACAGCCTGGGGCGAGAACTGGGAGGGGCTTTACTTTTCTCTCTCATGCAGCAGGACCGCAGTGAAGAGCCCATTGGCAACGGAAGCCCCTTCTATCCTGTGTGAGAACCTCCTGTTCTGTAATGTTGTTACGTCCCGCCTCTCTACCCTCTGTTTCCTCAGTGTGTCCTAAACAGGACACACCTGTTTTGCGTTTTCCCCTTCATTAGCTCTCTTTAAGAGAGCTTCCCTGTCCTGTTGGTTTTGCTGGTCGTTGATGTTGCCCCAGTATGCCTGTCCCTGCCTGTTCCTGGACCCAAATGGATAATAAAATAAATAAAATAAAATTCTGTGTTACCCTTTATCGGCGTCCGGTCCGCCTGATAACAAATGTCTTCAACCCAGCCCAGGCTACCTGGCTGCCACCACACCGCCCCTGGGACTGTGCTATCAACCTGCTCCCTGGCCAAATTCCCTCCTGGGGGAAGGTTTATCCCCTGTTTCTTCCTGAGCAGCAAGTGGTAGACTGCTACATTGATGAGGCACTAGCTATGGGCTACATATGACCATGCACTGCTCCTGCCACTGGCAGTTTTTTTTTTGTTGAAAAGAAGGACAAAGGACTTCGCCCTTGCATTGATTACCAGGCTCTCAATGCCATCACAATCAAAAACAGATACCCACTCCCCCTGATCCCGGCCAGCCTAGAACAGGTCTGAGAAGCCACTATATTCACAAAGCTGGACCTGCAAAGCACCTATAACCTCTTTTGGATCCAAGAGGGAGACAAGTGGAAGACTACGTTCATCACCACCAGGGGCCACTATGAATATCTGGTGATGTCATATAGCCTGGCCAATGCTCCCTCTGTGTTCCAGTCTTCAACGAGGTGTAACGGGACATGCTCAGCCGGTTCCTCCTGGTTTACATCAATGATCTGCTGATCTTTCCCCTGACCTGGCCACACATCACTCCCACATGAAAGCTGTCCTTTAGCACCTTCGGGAGCACTCCCTGTATGTGAAGGCAGAGAAATGTCATTTCCACCAGAAGACCATCTCTTTCCTGAGGTATGTCCTAAGTCCCAGACAAGGTCGAGATAGAAGGCTGCAAAGTAGTGGTAGTCCGGGACTGGTACATCTCCAAGACAGTCAAGGAGATACAGCAGTTCCTTGGGTTTGCTCATTTCTACTGCCACTTTAGTACCATCACAGCCTCCTTGATGGCTTTAGTGAAACAGAATGTCCAATTGGTCCAGTAGACCCAAGAAGCCCAAGCCAACATTGATGACCTGAAGCGATGGTTCACCTCAGCTCCCATTCCGAAGCAGTCCAATCCAGTTACCTTTTTTGGTGGAGGTGGATATGTTAGAGGTGGGAATTGGGGAAACCAAGCCTTGTGGGCCTTGTTTTTCACTCAGTTTCAGGTCACAATTACTTACCGTTCAGGTACCAAAAATGTAAAGCTAATGCCCTCTCTCGGCTCTTTGACCCCGTCGGTCGAGACCCCTGTCCAGACACCATCCTTCCCACAGACCAGGTGGTAGCCCCGGTCCAGTGGGACCTCATGGAAACCCTCCAGCAGGAACTGCAAGCAGACCCTGGGCCCCTAGAAACACCACATGGGAAGCACTATGTGCCAGCCAGCATACAGCCGCAGTTATTACAGTGAGTGCTACCTTCCTGTGTTTTGGTCACCCAGGGGTGACATGGACCATGAAACTGCTGATTCACAAGTTCTGGTGGCCCTCATTATAGGATGATGTGCAGGACTTTGTGCTGGCTTGCCCCATGTGCACGCAGGCAAAATCTCCCTGTGCCCTGTCAAGAGAAACCCTTGAACCACTCCCCATTCCCTAACGGCTATGGCCCCATTTGGCTGTTGATTTTCTCACTGACCTTCTGCCCTCCCATGGCTACACCACAATCCTCATGGTCATACACAGGTTTTCCAAAATGTGTCAATTGATCCCCCTGACTAGTCTCCCATGCCATGAAAATGCTTGAATGTCTGTTCGAGCAGGTCTTCTGAGTGTTCGGGATCCCTGAGAACCGAGGTCTCTGACTGGGGACTCAAGTTCACATCCCTGGTCTAAAAGGCATTTTGTACCTGCCTGGGAGTCACCATGAGTCTGTCCTTGGGCTGTCACCCTCAGTCCAGTGGGCAAACAGAAAGCCTAAACAAGAAGCTGGATATGTTCCTGTGACAGTACTGCTCCACCGACCAGACATCCTGGAGTGAGTACCTGTCCTGGGCTGAATATGCCCAGACCTCTCTGGTCCATTCCTCCTCACGTCTAACCCCCTTCTAGTGCGTTCTAGGCTTTCAACCCCTGCTTTTCCCCTGGACCTGGGGACTGGGGATTGTCCAACTGTAGATAACTGGTTTCAGCGGAGTGAGAAAATCTGGGTGGCAGAACATGTCCAGCTTCATCAAGCTGTTGCCTCCCAACAGAAGTCTGCCAGCCAGCATCGCTGGCCCATGCCACTTTCCCACCCGGGATAATAGATATGGTTGTGCACACGGGACATCTGACTGAAGCTATCGTCCAGGAAGCTCAGCCCCTTTACATCGGACCATTCAAAATACTTCGATGTTTTAACCATGTCACCTACTGCCTACAGCTGCCGCCTCAGTACCGGATCTCCCCCACATTCCACGTCTCCCTACTGAAACCTGTGCACTACAGCCTATGGGTCTCACAGCCACCCCTCTGGAGGTTGGGGGGAGCCAGCATATGCCGTGAGGGTCCTTCTGGATTCCAGGCGCCGCCGGGCCTTCTTCAAAACCTGGTTGACTAGAGTTATGACCCAGAGGCTCGGGACATCCTAGATTCTGCCCTCATCACTGAGTTCTACTGGCTGCACTCAGACTGTCCTTTCCCTTGACCCTGGAGTCAGCCGCCACAGGGGTCTTGGGCTTCAGGGGGCATCCATGGTGGAGGGGTACTGTCATGCCCCCGCTGGATCAGCTGAAACACCTGTCTGTGATTACTGCTGATCTATATAAACACCAAAATCACAAAGGATCGTCGTGAGGTATTGTGTTTGTGTAAGCCACTTACTGAGCGTTCTTTTGGAAACGGCTGGACATGTGTATGACCATCGATTGGTTCTGGTTTTCATCCTGCCAGCTGCACTTGGGTCCTTGAGTTTTCATTACAATTGTCTTGGATTTAGTTACCCCGTTTACTGGTTTTCTGGTCTCAGATTCTCTGCTTGTTATTCCAACTATGTCTACGGACTTCTCTTCAGCTCTGGATGTTTTGGCCTGCACCGGTTCTGATCCTGCCTGTTCCTTGACCATGAATAAAATTCATTTCCACATGTGCACCCTACCAGTGTTCATTACAACAAGCAGTAGATTAGGGAAGGGAAACTCCGGCTGGTCATTTCTAATGAACCAGGCTTGTTCTTTAACTTTTGCCCCCACCCCTCACCTTTGATTGTTGGCATAATTTTGGAGTAACTTATATGACAACTAGACCATTAATGAACAGCTTCCACATCCTTTTCTGGAAGAAATTGCCTGTTCTCAAAGTGTGGCTCAAAGCACCATTAATGGGATTTTTTTTACTAGCCTGTACTAAATACACAAAAGACCTCACTATTTTCTAGAAATGAAATAGACACCTTTGCCACCAAATTACATAAAAGTGGATTAAATAAAGATTAGCATTATTTGCTTCACACGTATGACTTGAAATCACACAACATCTATACATTGTATCTATATACGTATATATGTTAAAAACTTTGGAGGTGGAAGACAAAACAAAACATTTTTCAAACATTCTGTAGGAATAACTGCAGCACCAAAATGTCAGAAATTAGTCATAATAGCAAGTTATCCCCTTACTGCTGTTGCCTCCTACAGCTTCTACATATGTCACCTCAGCAAGTGAAATTTATCAGTTGTATCTCACCGCAAATACGTTGTGTTACTGTGTAGGCAATGTGGTTTACTGTCAGCCAATTAAGAGAGAGCAAAGTTCTTCATCATAAACCCGGGTGGTGGAACTGAGTTATGACTGGTTGTGGTCATCTGACACTCATTTGCATGGTCCACCCTTTAAAGCTTGATGAGACCACCTCTCTTAGTTTACCCATACCTTGTTATTTTTTACTTTTACAACTAGTTAGTTTTAATTTCTGCTCAACAATACTGATACATTAGCTGACTGAAATGTATGTTCTGATTTTAGTCTGGTAAAGTCTGCAATTGCCTCTAATTTAAAAAAGGCTTTAAAATGTTTCCTTTAAATTCAACCATTCCTAAGTTTAAGTGTTTCATAAATATGGTATACAAAAGCATATGATAACACATTTTGAACTAAGCCTAAACAGCAATATGCATTTTACAGAGGACATTTGATTTCAGTCACCAGCTACATGACTAAATTGTTTTTGTTGTTTGATAAGACAGATTTCAGGTGAACATATGTATAACATTAATACTGAATAAATTTTTCCGTAGGCTAGCTGTACTGTACTATTGTAATGTGCAAACATCTTCTGTGGCTCAGTGTTCTCTGTGATATTATCCCCCCATGGTATTCAGGTAGTGTTTGGTGCTTTGTGATACCTGTAAGAGGATTGTTTCATGGACTGAAATTGCTGGATTGATATGCTGCAGCCGTGTCTTTCTGGCTACAGCACCTCTCTGCTGGGACACAATCACAGGCTAGTTAACACTTAACCCGTGCATAACTGGACTTCATAGGATGTGCTCTCATTCCGCTCTGCTCAAGTGTTTTGGTGGGTCTGAGCACACCGACTGACGTGCAGTGAGATTAAAAGGTACAGCAAGCTAAGAACAAACGTCCGCTTGCATGAGTGATCAATCCCTCCCTGTGTGCGTAGGGGTAGGGTGTAGGATGCGTGTATAGTTGCAGGCTTTGTGGTTCACTTCTTGGCTAATGAACAAATGAATCAACCTGCCAGTCACTTATTGGCTGGAACTGGATTTTCACATGGGGAGAAAGTCTGATAGCGTGCCGAGACCCCGTTGGTGGTGGGCAGTCTGGTTAGCTTCGTTGCTTCGAAGACAGTGGAGCATGAACAGGTCCACGAGGAAGACAACGCTCTGGGTATTTGCACGGAAGAAATATTAGCGAAAAATGTAAAATCTGTGTGAGATGTGGTAATGATGGGGCAGGGTGAACAGAAGCATACAGAGCTTTAATAGGATTTTAAGAGACCTAGTGACTCGTAAGGGGGAAAAGGAAGCATCACAGCGTTATTAAAACGTGCACGACTGAAGACATCTGCCTACAGTTCTGATGTCGCCTCTTAAATAAATGGTTTTACTAATACATTTTCTTTCAGAGTTTGCGTAGGCTGGAAATCTCATTGTTTGAACAGCTTTTGTCTTACCCAGAAACCTCCTTGATGATTGGGAATTGGGGGGTGAATTATAATGAGATATTAATTTGATGTTTGTACCAGTTCAAGGTGATATGCACCTACCTTTTCCAAAGATTTATAACAGCAGTCCAATTAGATGGGTGTGTGTGTGTGTGTGTGTGTGTGTGTGTGTGTGTGTGTTACAATGACAAATTATAAGTTCACCCTGCTTGGCAATCAGTTATTTCTTTCCAGTGGCAGAGATCACTGTAATTAATTAACACTATTGGCGTGTCTTCATAGACATTTCTCCTTGGAATGAGGTTACCCAGGCAGCTTGTTTTGTACATTGGATTCAGCAGTGTTGGTGGAACCTGTTCCTTGGTGAGATATCTATTCCCTTTTTTCTGTACCCTGCCTCTGTCTGTGCTTGGATCCATTGAGGACACGTCAGGAACTGTTCTGTCAAATCACACAACAGGAAATGACAGCGGTCTGGCTGAGTGTGATCTGCATGGAGATACAGCTGCTCGTGGGCACCTGACACGAATTCTCGCAGGCCAGACCACTTATCAGCATCACGGCATCCTACAGAAAACAAATGCCAGGCAGCAGCCTGTGGGTGATAAACAGTTGGCCAGTTCCACATATTGCAACTAAATAATCTTCCCAGTGCTAGATCTTTTGTTTTTTTAATTTTGGAAATTTATACTTAGTCTAAGCAGCATTACAGGTAATCTATTGCCTCAAATGTGAGTTCATATTTGAAGTACCAGTCTGAAGCACTTCCAAATGCTGCAAAAAAAAATAAAAAATCAGGAGGCTAATTTACATAGCCCTCAGGCAGTCAAATCCATGTGCTGTTTCAGAAACAGTGGTGCCATTGCAGATTGCAATCAACCCACTCCTTCACTAACCACTAAACTGGCAAGGTTGGAACCGGCATGAATAGTGCATTGCCAGAAGCAAATGAGAAACAGTGTATAATGTGATTGTCAGAAACATTTAATACCTTATAAAACACAGGGAAAGAGCCACAGGAATGTTCCAACAGCCCTCATGCATACTCAGTACCTATCCAGCTTTATCAGGAAGTTTTGTTGCTTACTGTGCAATGTTAATATCACCTATGATTAGAGATTTAATATTAATACTATGATAATTGCAAAAAGCCTCCAATTGGCTGTGCTACAGTATTGTTAATCTTCAAATGAAGTTACAACATGAACAGATTAAGTGTCACGTTTTCTTAAATGTGTACCAAAGAAAGTGCACTCTTGTATATTTCTGTTTTTTCACTACTGTATCATCATGGATATACACATTTTGTCTAAAAGGCTGAAGATTATTGCCTGTCTTAAAGGAGGTCAAGAGACTGAGTAGCATTGCCCGTGGACCTCTCACTTTCTGGACTGGGAATTCAGGTTCCTGCTTCTGAGGGCACTCTGTTTTTTTTTTCTTTTTGTGTATAATCCAAAGTCCTGTTTGTGTTAATTGGTGTCTGTACATTGCCCTGAGTATTGATCTATCTGTGCCCTATGATGGACTTACCTGTTGTAGCCTGCCATGTGCTTTCTGGTATAAGTTACAGGGTCAGCATCATTATGGAAACACCAAGTTTCATTCAAAAATCCTTTATGTCTCGACAGAAATGTAGCTTTGAGGGTGCTGTATGTTTTATTAATCTTAAATATTTTAAGTCTGGAAATAAAAGGACAGTGTAATGAAAGAGCAGCAACAGAAATTTTGCAAGCATTTCATAACTTCATGTTTTAAATAAATTTCTGCAGGTAGACCCTCTAACTCGTCATTCCATCCTGTGTAGTGGTGGTGCCTGGAGCCTATCCCAGTAAGCCCAGGGCATGAGGCAGAGGACACTCTGTGAAGGATAGGGGTTCATGATTGCAATAAAGGTGCCATTTAACAGGCTGCAGTAAGTCAAACTACAATACGCTTGCCTGACAGAGTTTTTCCAGCTTCAGTCAGTCTGTTTGGGCTTAAGAACCAAATCCCGGCCCTCCGAAATGAAAAACCTGATCACTGTCAATGTCCAAAAAGCGGGAGATTGAAGAAGTTCAGAATTTACTCCGCCATCTACTTCCCTCATCGCCACAATGTCACATCGAAGGCCAACATGCTCTCGTTACATGCATAGAGCTACACAAGCTATTAAAGGCAGCCTGGTAGAATGTGAATGATTTATAAAAAAAATTGCAAATATGTAATGAGGACATTGTAATGCAACAACAGGCTGTGTTCCACAACAATAACGGAGCAATTTTCGTTTGAGCCAGGTCCAGCCGTAATAAGCGTGGAAACAGCACGTCCCTCGGCTTAGGCATTCGCGCTGATTAAAGGGAGCTGAAATATGCCGTTGTAAATTCTGAAAGTAGAACCTTGAGGATGTCCAGCGCTGGTAAGAAAAATTTAAAAATTCATTTAAATAACCAGAATAACACAGGGACCTTCCATTTCAGCCGCAGAGCTCCTAATTATCTTTCTCACTGTGCGGGGAGAAGAACTATTATTTTTGAGTTGCCACATCGCTGTCAATTCAGCCTCCATTTCTGATAATTCAGGGCACAAATTGCCAAGGACAAGTGGAGACTGAAACATGAAAAATGGTATGGCGGACAGAGAGGAATTGTATCCGTAGATGTCTGTGTCTTGCTTTTTTATAGCTGAAGCTGCTTGATATCATGGATGATAGAGGATGATTATGATAGTTTCTTAGTATGATCATTCTAAAAGTTTTTCCAAATGAAATGATTAAACCTGATATTTATGCGTTCAGCTGTAGTGTGTCGCTGGGACTTTGAACGGGCATACCCAGAATTCTGCGGGGCACCCTGGCACAGTTGATGAATGTGTTCTGTTAGCATTGTTTTGTGTTATGCTTGTGATGTTTGCTGCGTATACATGTTGTACTATGCTGTGTCTGTATTTTGTGCATGCTCGGGTGACCACCTTGGACATGCGTGCTGTTTGCTAATCAGGCTAACCTGGTTGGGCACTGCATTTCAGTGCTGGTTGATTGTGGTATTTGGACTTAAGTACACCCTTTTGTGGTGTAACTCACAGTCTGTGTCTTTCAATAGGAGCAGCAGTGTTCCCCCACTTTGCTACAGTATGCTGGGGTTCACAGATATATTATCAACACACAGATTTTCCCTGGACACTCAGATTTCCTCTCCCAGAGCAAAGACAGGCTAACTGGTGGATCAGAAATTGCCCATAGCATATGATTGTGTGTGAGTATGTACATGTATGTGTCTTCTGATAGCCTGACATCCCATCTTATGTGTACCCAGCCTTGTACCTTATGCCACCTGGGATAGGCTCCAGGATTCCAATGAAGGTTACCAAAAAAAAACAAAGTATGCTGCCCAGAATATGGTTTTTGGGACCCACCCTTGGAGCCAGGCCTGAGGGTGGTGTTTGTGAAAGAGTGCCTGGTGGCCAGGCCTCCCATGTTACTTGGCCATGCTCAGGTTGAAATGAGTCATCTTGTGGGATCTCCACCCAGAAGGTGAAAGGTAGGGGCCACGTGCAATACTATCTGAGATACAAACATAAGCATAAATGACACAGATGAATCAGACCTTGGCAGTGGACCCTGGACATGGAATATCTGACGAGAAAGGAGCCTGAAATAAATTTAGCTTTATCTCCACATGTCTGGATTAAGGTTACAGTTATTAATACTCTGAAGTTCCCCATGATGAGACACTTCTGGTGGATATGGGGGTACTGACAAAATCCCAGGCTATGCAGTAGTTTTCTCCTGGTTCCGTCCAAGCAACTTGGCTGAAGAGAGGGACAGAGCTATGAAGCAGTTATCATTTGATGCTGAGTTGGGATTGGTGCATGGGGAAACGCTTGGTGACCCTGAACAACCCAGGTGAACAACCTAAACTCCTCCCAATTTCTATATGATTCTGAGGATGTTGAGTCTGAATGGATCATGTTCAAGCAATATACAAAGGGATGTGTCCAGAAGCTGGTCATGGTGGTAACCCTGGGACCTGCAGGTGGACACCAGAGATGAAGGAAGCTGTCAAGTCAAAGAAGAAAGCATTTGGAGAAATACTTACTGGGAGTTCCCAGTGACCATGGAAAAGTTGTGACAGGCCACAAGGGCTTCCTAGAAAGCAGCTGGGGCAGTGATAGTTCATGCATGTGAAGAGTTTGGAGTGGCCATGGAGACCTCAAAGATGTTTTAGCAAACTGTTTGATGGATCAGATGAGGGAGGTGGGACCTCCCTTGGGATGTATCTAGCAGATGTGGAAGGCATTGCCCAGTGGAGGAAGGAATCAGATGGAATGGCCGGTTTCCAGGAGACAGTATTTGAAAATTCTTGTGGATCGAAGTCTAACCCTACCCCTAATCCTCTGAGCTGGAAAGACTTCAGTGCCTGTATTTATAAAGCATCTCAGAATCACTCCTAGGAATCAGATTAAGAGTCTCACTAGGATAGGAATTTGTCCTACCTCAGAGGAGGACATAAGAAGTAGTTAAAAAGCTTCCTACATCCACTCTCAGCTAGGAGTAGGAATTCTCGTTTGAGAGAAAGTGACGTCACAATTTCACGATACCCCAAGCGGGCAAACGGCATTCGTGGCTGCATTTTGTAGTTTACCTCTAAAATCGTGATGACGTTTTATAGTTCTATGATGATGCACCACTAATAATAATAATACAAATACATTAACAATATAATAATAATAGTAATAATAATTACAATACTAATTTTTAAAAAATCTGCATTTTCCCCTTAGCCAAAGAATGTAACATTGACAATACTTCAATTGAGGCGGAGAGTGTGTGATTTCGCCTCATAGATGGAGCGATTACATCACGTACTAGATTTGTGACAAATAATATTCCATCTCTGTCAAGCCAGTATCTTTTTATAAGTTCTGTGATGTCCAGCATTTCCAACACTACATGAACTTCCTGGACCTCAGAAGGCATATGATTGTGTACCATATTACATACTGTGGGAGGTTTTGCAGGAATTTGGAGTACTGGGGCTGCCATGGTGTGCTAGTCAGTCACACGAATATGAGTGTAGTAACAGTTACGCCAACATATTTGGCACAAAACCAACATTGTTTAGAGTGAGTATTAGCCTCTGGCAGGGGTAAGTCTGATCTGCATTCCAGATTGTGATTTTCAGCAAGAAGATATCATAATCCAGCTTTGGCTGGAAGGGCATCCAGTATGGAGTCCTAGAGGTGACATCCCTGATATTGTGCTTCTGGTCCAACCAGGAATCCCATCACACACTGGCATGGTATAATGCTGAGTGTGAAGCAGCGGGGATAAAAGATCCAGCCCCTCTAAATCTGAGACCGTAATGTTTTCTTAGAAAGAGTGGATTACTCCTCTCAAGTTGAGGAAGAGGAGTTTCTGTACCTTGGGATCTTGGTCATGGGTGATGGAAAAATGGGAACATGAGGCTGACAGACAGATTGGTTCGGTGACTGTGGTTTCAAGGGTACCTAACTGGTTCATGTCGTTGGACAAAGTCAACTGGTCAATCTAAATCCTCACTAATACTCACAAAGTGTGGACAAGGACCACAAGTTAGCAAGTGCTCGTAGCCATTCTCTTAAGGGATGATGCGCTCACACTCTATGTCAGGGCGAGGAGTTTGGAGATGTGGGGGGACCTCGAAATGGAATTACGACTCCTCTGAATTGAGAGGAACCAGATGAGCTGGTTTTGGATTATTACCAGCCTGTTTTCACCAGTGCCCCATTCTTTGTTGCTGTTTGCTATTCAATGGTGAGTAACACCAAGAGGAAGGAGGCTTCTGAGCAGGACAAACTTATTATAAAGTGGACTGTGGAAGGAAACTCCTCTACAAAGAACTCACAGAGATGAGAAGCATATTGAGCCATAGGCTCATCTCTCCTCGGTGCAAACCCAACCACTTCAAACACCCCTGTATAGCCACTACAATTCAGTTATTCAAAGCCATCTCCTCCAACGGTTTGGACACCAGTCAACTGGTAGGAATTTCACCTAGCCACTGTCGCTACTCTACTCAAACTGCATTCCCTCCTGAACATTGACGACTGTTACATTAATGTCACCTCCTGGCATCTTTGTGCCCCTGTACACTGTCCTGTGACATACACTTCACACTTTATTCCAGTGCACTCACAATGGCTATTTGTACTGCTGTGCATCTAGTTGTATTTATCCTATCTATGTGCTCCTATAAATTCTATATATTTTATAATCTTTATGACTCTTCATACCTATTACCAAATACATACTGGTTCTATTATTTTGTTTTTTATTTTATTCAATATTTTTTTACAGCTACCAAAGAAAATCCCTGCAAACAGTCTCTGACCTACAGGGAAGAGAGAATGTTAGCCTTATCCCCAGTAAACGGCTCTGTTTAAAATAAACTGTTGTATTTACCTAACTACTGCAACACTTGAAGCTAAGCCCAACTGTTCCAGTGGTGACATTTTACCACGCAGATGGCAAACCCTTTCAAGAGTAAATGTCTCAAAGCTTCCCTCAGGGAACAGCCGTAGGAGTGATTATGTATTCCATTAAAAGGTTTCTGCCTGAAGGCAAATAGGCATTTATTGTCCAATTTTAAGTGGGAAATGCACCAGCAAAACAAGGAAGGAGCCATATTGTAAATCTTCAGAGTTCTGATTGGATGTATGCCTTCAAAATAGCTTGAGAAGGATCACTTTTAGACAAACACATACACCTATCAGACATTGCATCAGATTCTGTGAAGCTGCTAAATATCTACATTAACTACAGTCCTGCTAAACAATAAGCATACATTTTTGAGAATGCCTTGCAACTGGAATGATTCTTGAGAAAGAGAATATGCCTGGAATTTCACCAAGGATTAAATATACACTTCACTCTATTTATGAATAACTATAATGCAGCTTAACAGTTTTTGGAGGCAACAGCAAACCATTCTGTTAGAACTCAAGTCATGGTTGGTCTGTACAATTTGAGAATGCAAAAATTCTGTGTGGATGGAGAAGCTGCCTGGAAAGAAAAAAACAGTCTCAGTTTTTTTACTGCCATCTAGTGGTTGTAGAGACATTTTCCAAATTAAAAAAAAAAAACAAAACAGTTTATTATGCCGTTCATCCAGCCTTATTTCATATAGATTCAATTGATTGATGGTCTGATACTGCAACCCAGTCATGTCTTCGCAACACCCAGCAGGAGAGTCTTGCATTAAAATATGATATTGCAGAATCTGACATTAATAGAACGTGGCATTTATGTCATTTTTTTCATAGCTGTGTCAGGAGCAAATTTGCCCATTAATTAAGTAACAAAGCCAGCACTATGATTTAACAGATATTCACATTGATTTGGAACAAGTGATCATATTATAATGAAAATGTTATGAATATTATAATATGCTTATGCATATCATAATGGATATTTCTAGGGTTCAGACAAGCTTAAGCTCCTCTGTTACAGTAGTTTTAACCAAAAATACAGGGGGATGGGGGTTTTTAAATGACAGTTTATAATATCATAAGTCAACAAATGTGTGAAAAACAACTCCAACTCTGGCCCAGTAGATCCTCACCTCCATCCTTCACCACACATTCTTACCCGTTCTGTATTTATGAATGAGAGTTCTTCAGCACCAGACATTTCTTGCTGCTCACTTCAGTTAGCTTTGTTTTGGGGGAGAACAATGCTAACACTCCTACACACAGCACATATATATTTCGACTAACAGCTTCACACCGTTTCTTCTTTGTTTTTTTCATTGCACTTTGTGAAGGAAACTTTCAATCAACATCTAGTTTTTAGTCTTGTTCTGTTCTCCAGCTGAGCACTCGATGACGGAGAGCAATCGTGCGCCTTATTCGAGTAATTCATATTAAGAGATCAATGCTTAGTGATGGCTCTACTCGCTGTGGTTAAATAGGTCCACATATAATTACGCCTCCTCTCATTGTTATGGGCCGCAATGAAAGGAAGGCTCTCAGCTGGTAAAGTGAAGCAGTGGAGCGAATCACACTTCTGTGGGGGATTGGCAAGGAAGCACTCTGTTGGCCCGGCTGCCGCTTGCATTTCTAATGTCTGGCCTCCAAGTGCCAATATAATTTGTTACAAACGTTATAGTTTTATCTACCCTAAAGTAATTACAATAGATTTTAGGGCTTCTCCCCCTGGTCATGATTGTTAATGTAAAAGTACACCATGGAAGTGACGATCTTTTGTTTTATGCAATCTAGTCATGGGATAAATGAGGCTTCTATAAACCCATGGTGGGTGGGAGTATCCCAAACTACCAATCACTGCTCCTGCTATTGCTAGTATCGATTGATATTTGGAATACTCCCATCCAGCATGGGTTTTGAAGCCTCAGTTAGCGCCAGCATTGATTGGTTAGTTTAGGACACTCTCACCCATCATGGGTTTTGAAGATTCATTTCTCTTTTCACTATTGAAATGTATCAAATCAGCATGCTTATGGCAGTTGTTAAATAAAGCTGAATATTACAGCAGGGTCTCAGACAGATCCACGGATGTCGACGGCAGAGACTACAGATACCAAAAAAATGACCATTAATCTATAAGGGTCTTTGAATCTCACTCTGTAAACATCCAGTTTATTTATGGACATTTCTCAGATAAACAGAACAGCCTTAGACATAGATCTGACTTCCTGAAACACAATGCTAGATGCCAGCTCTTCTTGGTTTCATGTCACAGCCACACCATAGTAGGATTGGTCTTTCTAAATTGATTGAAAATCTTGTGGACATGCAGTAAGAACTTTGCCTTCAGCTGCAGTGTATTCAGGGAAAATATGTATATTCAAAACATTGTGTAATACAATACTCATTGTTCATAATTCAGAAGTGTTCCTTATCTCTAGACTATATTCATTACAATACTCAGGAAAAATCAAAGAGTGATAGATTTGATAAACCAAAAAGTTTTTAATCTGTTTAATCTTCTCTACATTCATTATATCATAAATATTCAAAATACAGTTTAATCTACTAATATCTGCTTTTTTTGTTCTGTATTTCAGACTATCATACACACATATGGGTTTTCCTTAGGTACTTCCAAAGACATGATTTAAATGCGTTGTTTTTGCTAAATTCCCCTTTGGGTGTGATTGGGTGTGTGGCCATGTGATGGACTGTTTTTTTTTTTTTAATCCGATGTGTTCTTCTCCTTCGTGCCCAGTGCTTCTTGAAGCTCCAGGGTCACTGTGTCGGTGCTTCAGATAGCCACTTCTGGGAAACTGGGTGGATATATATGGCTTCACTATATTACTTAACTGTCATGCCACCTACTGCTTTAGACCAAAAGTAGTATAAAAAAATTTAATTCTCCATATGAAGTGGACGTGTAGGCAGATTAGAGGCACCATACAGCATTTACCTGGAGGGAAGAAAAGAGTACTAGCATGATGAGCAGAGGCGGGGGAGCGCTAAGCTTAGAGACGAACGACAGCTCTAAAGTGGGATGTATGCAGGCTGAATGCAAAGAAGGCACAGAGATGTTAGAACAAGCACGGTTATGCAAACCTATACGCTAACCTTCGTGTAACTTCTTAACTTCTGGGAAACCCAAACTCTCTCTCCTCACAGCCTTCAGATTCCACAGTGGTTATGTACTCAGGAGAACATGCACCTCATCGTTTCTTCCTTCTTTGTGCCTGTAACGCAACTTTAGTTGAGGCTTATCATCGATCCTTACATTTTCACCAGCACACCGTTTAAAGATTTTAACAGAAAATGTAAAGAGTCTGGTAATGGCTATTACCTAAAAGGATCAGGTATGAGCTTTGTAGAAAGACTACTTGCAAAGCAGCAGAGGACATTTAAATGCTTAGTAATATACTCATATTTCAGTGTGTACTGCTAGATATGGAAAGGTACTTTCTCGCTCAGAGGAAAAGTCATAAAGCAATTTCTCTTGACTAAGTCAGTTGCACCAATTGTTTTCACACTAGTAGGCTAGTAGATCAGTCAGGTCAGACAACAAATGAAGCTTTCATTTTCCCAGAGCAGCCATCCGTCAACTTGATGGCTACTTAGAATGTAAATTAGGGCCAAGGGAGACTCCAGGAACGACGAAAAAACATTGTAGTGTGGGGGGAGGAATAGAGGGGGTGGAGAGCATTAAAGGCAAAGTGGGATCTATCTCCAGAGGATCCACATCATGACACCATTGAATATTTCGACATAAATATCATTTTTCAATCTTCTCTGGTTGTTCAGTTTCAAAGAGCCTAGAATAAACATGTATATATATATATATATACTTTTTTAAGCAAGTGAGCATCCTCAAACTCAGTTTTCACCATGTTTTAAAAAGAAGAAAGCCTACAGAGGGTGACACACAAAGGGTAATACTAAAAGCTTCTGTAATAGCATACTGCATGTTTAGGCTTCTGTCTCCTCTGAGGCATGGGTTTGAATCCCCTTTCTGATGCCAAATTTAAGGGGTGGCTGACTTAGGTCCTTGATGAGAATGAAGATAAAAATAGCAAGCTAAGAATGACTCCTGCACAATAGCAAGTCAGTGCAATGGATGTATGTTTACAGTGTACAGTTACCACAAAGTCACCAGTGATGTTAAAGGCAAAAAAAATTCAAAGTTACAAAGCCAAGGATATTAAGGTGCATTTCAGACAGGTGAGCAAATAAAACATTGACATATATACAAAGTATTCAGAGCAGCCAAGAAACACTCAGTTCAGGTCAGGGGACCCACTGCTTATCCCTACGTAACTCCAGCGAAGACCTACAGAAGAGATAGGATCACACAGATGCTGCCTGCTTGGACTTGAACACAAACAGTAACACCTTATGCATTTTGCTTAATCTTTAGATTTCTGGAGAATACATATAAGACTAGATCTAATCTTCCAGTTATTAAATACTTTAAGTTATTAAAGACCTTCATAACAAATGGTCTTCAGTAACTGTAGGTATGTACATACAAACAATGGAGTGAGATGAGTATTCATACAGCTTTTTTTTTTTAATTTCATGCTCGTCACAGTTTTTAAGGCTGTTACATTTCATTTGAACTATGGATTCTGTGTAAGGCCTGTGAGCTCAGGCCTTGATATTAATGTGTTCCTGTTTTTGAAATGGCCACCCATCTGTGTCTGATTGCTGAACACTCAACCTGTAGCTGATTACACCATCTAGCTTAAAGCTCTTCAAGGGACTCTTTGACCTCGAATAAGCAGCACTACCTTGGAACGTGTTGACTGAATGCTCATCCTTTCTGCACCTTACATCCTGTATGTTTTTAAGTCCTCCCATTTTCCATAATGCTCAGGGTTTTTCCAGATTCTTTTCCAGGACTGAAGTCTTCTGATAATTGTGAGTAGCTCCTCTGTTTACAGTTTTACATATGCATGTCTTTTTTGATGTTGACTATATCGTGAATATTATTGCAATATCTATCAGTACAGCCTGATCAAAGATGGAAAGCTTTTTATCTTCATTGTACATTGCATGATTGCACTCCCAAATTAAAGAGCAATATGTTTTACATATTATATTGTCAAGGGACAGACCTGGACCACCAGAGCTGCATTTATTGTGTATAAAAGCAGAACAAACACCACATGCAGGGCAGGTGGACATTAGGGCAGGACCACGCAGCATTGCACAGTCCAGGGAGGCAGTAGTTTCCCCCCCCTGGTGGGCAGCAATCTCCCATATCAACTCCAAACATCCCAAATGGGCACAGAAGTTGTCTTCCATCCTCCTGGCTTGACAATCGCTCATCTATGGCACAAACTGGCAGATTGTTGACTGGCACCAATTTCAGTTCCTCCTGCATCACATACACATTTTACAAAACGCAGACCCCAGTTAAGGGGACCCAATCCCAGGTAGCATTGGGCACAAGACAGGGCCCTTCCTGAATAGGATGACAGTGATTTTGTTAATCAGTTTCTTAATTGCTGATTTTAAAATGCTTGAGGTGTTTTGTGGTCAAGACACGGACTGCCATGAAAGCCTGTCCATTTTTAAAAGAATACAAAGGAAGTAGATTGACTTCCATTTTCATTTATTGATTACAGCCTTTCTGCAAGGGTGGAATAGATTGTAATTAAGGACCTATTTACACTGGCAAGGCCAAGGGTGACTGCACTTTGTAAAAAACAAAAAAAAAAAAAAAAAAATTCTGGCTGAATTAATTTCATGCTAAAAAAGCAAACACCCTGAAAACTGTTTTGATGTGGCAGGCAGCTTTATAGCAGAAAAACAAACCTGTGTGGATAAAGTCTGAAGCGGTTTGCAATAAGAAGTACCAAAAATCAAATATTTATTTTTCAGATTAAGTATTTATTTCTCTGGTTTAACAATTGCCACCATGCACAATTATTTGGTGTGTTTGTGTCCCTGCATCTCTTTTCATAGTTGCAATCTAAACAAGAATTGGTTCATAACTCATCAAATGTTTATGCTGCTCAATGATTTTTAACGTGAAACCTAATATATTTTCAAATGATATATTGTCACGCCCTCTCTCTCCTGTTCCCTGGTTCTTCCCCCTGCTGCCTGGTTTCCTCGCGCTGCACTTGGTTGCTGTGGCGATGCTAATTGCCTTGTTATGCACCTGGTGCTGGTTTCCTTGTTAAGCACTTGGTTGCCTGGTTGCCTGGTTCCCTAGCTTATTTCCCTGTGTCAGCTCTGTTGGTTTGGGGGGCAGTCTTGATCTGGAAGGGTGTCTGGTGGGTCTTGCTTGATCATATTGCCTCACGAAGCGTTCTGAGCTAGCTTCTAGCGCCCTCGGACGCTTAGGCCCTGCTACAGTATCCATGCCTGTGTCAGTGGCTGGTATTACTATATGCGGGTAGCCAAGAGTGATCCAGCCTATGGAGGTAGGAGTACCCCAATCTATGGATACTCCATGGCTAAGAATGGACAAGCCTTTCCCTGTTCTAGGTTCCCTTGTTACTGTGCGCCTGCGCTCTGCTCTGCCTAGTCCATGCCATGTTTTGCCTGTCTGGTGTTCTCTGGCCTTTCTGGTTATATAAGCCTCCCCACCCTTTGGGTCTTAACAGGGTTGAGCTGCTCAAAGAACCAGTTTCTGCTTTGCCAGGTGTGCATGTGTCCACTAGTACTGTGTGGTTGTGTGCTATGTGTTTCCCAGTACTGTGGCACATTTTTTTTTGAATGTCTTTTATGATCAAAATGATCTAATAAAAATTGCTGGAATGGTTAAAAATCATTGTAAAAATGTTTGTTCAGGTGTATAGTGTTAGTGTACTCACAATGGCAAATGGATGGCGGTCCACATCATCTTTACTCAACATGTTAGAATTAAATTCCAGTTACTGCATTTGCTATGCTGGGAAATCAATGGTGTCTTTTTTTTTTTTTTTTATCACGCTGGGTTGGACATCCAGCTGCATGGTTGACATGCAAAGGAGCAGGTCAAGTCTGAATAATTTGGACTCGCTTGACATTAAACATGGCCGTTTGTACTGTGTAATTATACAGAGTGTACTGAAGAATGGCACTTGAACATAAACGCACTCTGAGAGCCGATGCATTATGGGGTACGGTATTGATAAAACACAGCACTAATGTGCCACACTTTGTTTGGGACAAGAGGGAGAAAAAACAGACAGAAAAAAAAGCTTCATGGCAGATAGGCTGAGACTTCTCATAATAACACAGACTCTGGTACGGGAGTCTGACAAGCCATGTTATCCAGTCGAAGGTGGTGAGGAAGCAGCAGGAAACAGCTCTGGGATTATATCATCGTAAGCACATGGTCAGCCTGAAAAGACACAGCATAAAAAACACTTTAGGTCTTAAACAAATGCAGGCAGGCTCCTCGCATTTAAAATGCACATGTAAGAAAAACTGGCGCCTCACTGCCAATGTAGAAGACCCTCTTTGTCTTCTCTGGACTTTTTCAGATTTTGCATACTTTTTTTAAACTTTCTGAACCCCCATGTTTTGTGTCCTAGGAAACAAACACCCTTGGCCCAAGATGGAGAAGAAAACCCCACTCAGTGTCTTGTGTCTGTTTACTATCGTTAAATTGGCATGAAAATTTATGGTGTGCCAGTAAAGAGAGCCCAGTAGATCGACATGACAACTTGTCTTGTTCCTCGCTTGCTTTCCATGTACCATGCTGCTACAATAACACCTTGCCAGCTAGCTATTATTCTCAGGTTTCAGACACCAGACATAGAAAACATCATGGTGCTTTAAAATTAATAGGACAGATTGATTAGCGGAGACGGGGATTCGAGACTCACATAATGAAAGATGGCTGTAGTTTTGCACTGTGTCCATAGTCCTTTAGGAGGAGTCAGGGGTTCTGTCTTTTGTCACCATCTTCTTTATTGTGTCTTCTGCTCTTGGTTTGTTCCATTCTGCCGTGTTTTGTTCAGAGGATACACATTTCATTCATGGGCAAGTTTATAGGCTGCTGACAGTAGAAAGCTGTAAAACGCTCAGTGCACCAATTATCTGGTAACAGTGTTCCGTGGCCGAGCTGAAATACACAGAAGTGAGGACCTGAGGTCTGCTATCCCTCACTTAGTGGCAGCAGTTTACTTATATGAGTGATTGTGATTTGCCATACTTGTGCCAAGATTACCATTGTTACCTCAGCATTTTAACTTCTCCTAGGCTCAAATCTTGAGACAAAAAAATGTGCACTTTGCAGAAGCGACAAAAATACGGTTATAGGCACGTTTTAACTCTTCACTGATTCCAGTACCTTTGTTCTGTATACTGCAGTCATGCATAAATGTTTTATAAAATAACTGCTAATAATTAGAAATCACATCATTAATCAACAACATGAGGGCATATTATATCACCCAAATTTGTCTGTTAATTTCAAATATGTAAAAGACACATACATTATATCCTGAGCTTTTAAAACAATTCTTCTAATAGAGTTACAGGTCCTCTCTCATGCATATAAAACCAGCCCAGGGTTTAGTGTTTATCATTTCCATTAATTTTAATGAGTAAAAAGTAATAAGACTTACTTGAAATGATTGTTTGACTAAGCACACAAGTGTGAGTGTTGCAAATTGTTCCAGCTAGAAGACATCAAAAACTAACCATCAGATTTTAATGCAAATGGACATCAAGCTACCTCAGCACATACTGAGAGGCAAAACGAAAGAATGGCTCAAAAAGAAGAATGATTAAAGCATGGTGCTGACCACAGTCCTCTCTGTTTATTCTCACGTTCGTGTCAAAAGGAAGTCGGTTTTGTGTAGGGTATCTTTTTTGATGTTCAGTTGTCTAAAATTTCAAGAAACAAACTGCACATAAAGCGAACAGGGGTTGCATGTGTCTAACGGGCATGCTTTTGCTCTGAATATCACTCAGATAATGCCTTGTGTATTCCTCCATATGTACCATCAACACAACAGATCACAGGGACAATGAATCCAACTCAAGATGGTGGAATTAAAGTGCAGTTCCAGGATGAGGACTCAGCACAGTAGTACTACGAGCATAAAAAAGAAGCAGCTTTGCTAATGCAGCTCTCTGCTTATGGGGAGAGACAGTCCAATGAGAACGACAAAGACAGTTAGTCACTGAAATTAGTTATTTAACATCATTAATTTTTTGATCTCTCGTCAAAATTCTTGCTTGTCTTCCATCCAGCTGGCCACTTTTAATCTTCAGTGTGAAACCGGTTGTTCCGGGTTAGCCTGACAAATCAGGAGTTTTGGAAGGTGATTTTTTTTTTTTTTTTTAATTTCACATTTATAGTCAAGGACATGGGATAACAGCCCAATAAGAGTATATCAACAGTACAACTGCGCTTACTACTGTAGTGCAGAAGATCTGGCATTCTTTTTTGTATTTACTGTAGATGTTGCTGCTGCTCTGGAGGAAGTGGATATATACTGAAGCAATTAAGCTTTAGAATTTTCTTTAAAATGCTAAAAGAAGCCCATTTTTTGCAAAGCATACATGTTTAAAGTAGTCTTCGGTGAAGTTATTGCGAGCCTCGTTTCATATCCCACTCTGCCCATAGTTAAGAATTGTGTCATTGCCATCTGCTGGCCAGTAGTAGAAACTACAATAATAGCTGAAACACCTTTAAAGGAAATAGCGATCATTACAAGCTAATGTGCAGAAACGGAATAGTGTGTACCGTCTCCAGAAAGAGTTTTGTTAGAAGGGAGACCTTGTTTGGTTTTGTGGGCCATCTCCTGTCCTGCTCATCAGCATATAGAAGAAGACAAATAACAAATACTGGCAGACTGTGGGTCAGGTACCTCCTGGCGGTCCATTCTTGGAAGCTCATTTATGCCTGCACATCTCTACTTTAGAACACACGTGCTTGACTATGTCCAGTTTATCACCTGAAACTGTGTCCTGTATTTATTAATGTTAGTAACATTTCCACAAGTACTGTTCCATGGTACATTAATCTTTGTCTGGGGTATAAAACAAAAGCCAGTGAAGAGCAAAGTGAAGGCTTTTTTCCCTTATGTGCTTTAACAGAAAGTAGTTTTGAAAGGCACAACAAAGTGATCAACACCTCCCTGGCTGTAAAAGCATACATCCTGACCATCAGCAGTTAATTGTCTTGCAGAGTTCTCTTCTTGCAGATGACTGCAAAGGTGACATTTGCATTGTGCTTATTGTGAGATGGCTGATATTCTAATTTTTGTCTGTTTATCTTAAAACTTGCCTACTTTTTATATGACAGCTGGTCTACCTCATTTGAACCTGCCTGGCATGGGTATCTGCAGCCCACATCCAGAAGAGGCCAGCTGGGACCAGGGATCACTCAGAACAAGCTCACAAATCTTCCTCTTGCTTCTGCTGTGAAAATCACACACCACCGAAGAAGCTTGTCTTCCAGGATCTGTTTTTCTCTCTCCCGTAAGCTTGGACAACGTAGGCAGTGACAGAGGGCGTGAGGTGCATTTCCTGACAGGTTCACTCTTCCTCCTGATTTTAAGGGAAATGTCCCACGTCCCTAGACCATAGAGACCAGCAGATCGGACTTTGATGAGTAAGCTTAGGTGGGAGGTGTGCAGAAGGAGCATATTCCCAGCAAAGGCACTGTTAAGGTCTAACATGAGTGTCTGCCTAGTATTATTTTTAAAAATGCATTACACATGTGAATCAGTGGTGTCACGGCCATAGTAAACTGTCAATCTGACAGTTGTATATGGACATGTATTTGTCTCATTTTGATTGATTATGTATACAATCCACACAATGTCCTCCAAACACAAGTGAAGATGACATATTACACTAGCAGATTTGGGAACTATAAAGAGCAGATAGCAGAACATCATAGCAGGGTAACATAACAGTACGTGCTATACCTTGTTACATGCCTTTAGAAATTGATGTGTGTCCTTCACTGATCCATGCCAGTGATGTCACCAAATAGACTGTTATTCTCTCATCACAAACAGAATTAATTGATGAATCATATGGAAAAAAGGACTGGTTGATCTTACCCATAAGGGAAATGAAACTATTTTTAGAAGTTTCTTCTTTGTTACGTGCTTCATGTTTCTGATTAAAATACAAATATCTTAAATAGCGACGTAAAAGTGAAAGGATTGGATTGTTGTGCACTTTTTAACAACTAATATAACATACCGCTCCATTTGTTACTTCATTAGATAGCCATTTGCTTAAACCACTTTGAGAATACAACCTAAAATCTGGACAGTCACACAGTAGAGAAGGTGTAGCTAAATGGTTACTTTTTTGGTTATTCGTGTGAAGATTTAAAAAACTGCAGTCATAATCTGCGTTCACACAGGGACCATTTGTGTGTGACCATGATGTGCATGGAGAAGGATGAAAATCAAAACTTCTAATGGATGAACTTCACGTTTCCGGATGCGCAATCGGTTCCACCTCGTTGATTCACATTTAAAATTGTTAATATCGTTGTGTTCTTATTTTGCATTTTAAAACTCGTGCCTTGAGAATTCAGGCCCAATTTTCGGAACATTTATTTTCACAGAAAACCGTTTCTTCTGATATCGTTTGAACTTAACAGGTTAGGATTTACCCAAAGAATTTTCCATTAAACTATGAAAGTAAAACCTTGCACACCAACACACTGCATTACCACATTTCCCCCCACTCAAAGAATAAGCCACATGGCACCACAAGTCTACATATTGTGTCAGCCTCAGTTTAAATACAAGCGCGTATAATTAAATGCTGTCACACTAGACACTCGTAACCCCACTGGAGAATCAAAAGGAATGATAAGATGCACAAACATGCCTGACTACAAGATTCCAATGGAGGGAGACTCTACAACCAAACAATACAAACAGAACGATAGCTCAGCTAGCACACGCTGAACCTGCTACTCAGTCCCGGGGGGCCAAAAAACAAAAACACCTTACACCAGTTACCTGCTGCTTCCTGTCCACACCACCGCCTGACTTAGCATGGACTTCCAGCGATCCCTACTACTTCACCCCAACAAAGAGCAACCAATTAAAATGGTGGCCCTACTTTTACGATCGACACTCAAGGGGACAATCTTGGAATTTATGAGATGGGCGATGGCGCAGTGTGACATCCTTCAGGGTGCACCACAGGCAGTGGTTGTTCTAGGCCCTTTCAAAATCGGGGCCGGGAGGGGCTCAGTTGTTCTATTGGAGGGACACATATGTATGGGGAAAAAAAAACTTGTTGCCTCCATCCATTTTCCAAACTGTTTAAATAATCCTATTCAGAGTTGCCCGGAGCCTATCTCACGATTTTTGCCATGACAACAGCCTTTGGGCTGTAGGGATCTGCCCCGGCACATTGTCCTCTGTTTTACTTTCCTTGTCACCCCACCTGTACTGCTTAGAAAGTTCTCTCCAACCCCACCAGAAGTCCAAAGTATGGGGGCGTCATATGGCAGGTTGGCCTAAAGTTCTCCCCTGTAGAAGTCTGAAGAAAGGGGAGTGGAGGAAGGTTTTCCTAATAGCTTACCCCTAACTTTACAATACTTAATTTCAGTAGATATGATCATATGACAAAATTCAACTAAATAAACCCCCCCATTCATGATATAGCATACATATTCTGACATAGGCCTACTGTAGCAATATTTTCTGATGTATGAGAAATTTTAAAGAATAAAAACAAGTCTGCATGCCACCAAGATGGACTGCTTTAGTCTTGACCCTTGATTGTCACGCGGGGGGAGGGCATTGCAGTGGTGACTCAAGTGTCAAACACAAGAGTCATTTGTATTTAAACTGATCATTTATAAATAAAAAATGAAAAGGTCAGGTGTTCAGTTTAGAAAAAAGAAGAGGAGAAACATGGAAAAGATAAAGGCATTCAGCCATGTCATCTCTTCATGGACATAACTATGTGATAAAGTGATTTAGTAAACCACTGTATGAATTACTATGAGAGCGTTAATGGTTAACAGCTCAAGCATTCAACTCACATTACATGAGCTATAATCCCTCTCTCTACTTCTTTCTAATGCATGTAAATGAACATAAAGATTTAACATGTTAATTTAGCCCACTTTCCTTGATTGGTATCATAAATGTTTTCTATTTCCATGCATGACTAAACAGATCTTCAACTGTTAAAGCTGAAAAAGAAACAAAAACGTTTGCAGGCAATTGTCTAGATTATTTTGGGTTGTTTTCCCCCTAGATTAAGACAGGGTCATGGATGTTTGATTTCCGTTCTGAAAGTTTACTTTGCACATAATGACATAACTATTTTTGTCCCAACTTACTTAGCTCCAGGAGCAGATGTCAGACTCACGTACTGGTTTTGCTAATTTAGGGACACTTCTGCAACATTTGGGAGGGACCTCTAACTCTGGCCATGATGAGGAGATTTCACCTGGTCTACTTAAATATATTTTAAAAACTTGCATATTTGTTCTGTAAATATAATATTAGGTTCTGTCTTTAAATATCTTTTAATGCCTCAGTTTTGTTCTTGAAATGTAATGCTTTACATTGTGTTCCTTATTTAAAATTATATTAAAAAGAATGTACAGCATTATTGATGTCTGTCTTGCTGCTTGGACTAGGGACCCTGGGGTGGGGGGGGGGGGCGCTTTCGGATGGTTTCACCCAGGAAGCGAAGTAAATCAGAATCACCAGTACACTCAGTATAGCCAGAATTATCCAATTCATGTACAGCTCCTCTTCCATCACGGGGCATGCCTCATGCAGACTAACAGGTATATGTCCCTCTTCCTAGCTGTCCCTGCTTTCCCCAGCATCCCACCTAAGTCTCCTCTTTATATCTTCCATTCCGAGAACAATATAACAACCCATTTATTATCCCAATATCACTACACCTGCTACCATTGACATTCTAATCCTTTAATCACACAGGAAAGTCCATCTTGTCCTTTACCTGTCGGTAGGCAGCCTGATACGAAAACTTCAAATAAGCAAGCAAACACATAAATTACACTTTCAATAAACAAACCGCAGTAAAATATCATTAATCACAGTCATATGGAATCATACGTAAACGTGAGTTATATAAGGAAATATGTGAGAAACTATGCGATTTATTTAAACCAGTACAACATGAGAAATCCATACGCCAATTCTGGCAAATTTGTGATTGTTGTGGGTTTAACAGTCTTAATTGGTAATCATGTCGTAACGTGAGGTAGTGTCGGAGAAAGCCACCTCAACATTAGAGTTCCAGCGGGTAGAATAACACGAGGACTCGGGGTAACTGCGCATGCCCTTGGTCGTTCAGTTTTCATGCCAGATATACAGCACTTTGCAAAAGTCTTAGGCAGGCAAAGAAAATTATGGTTAAGTAACATTTATGTTGCTGTAAAACTATTACTTTATGTCTGTAAAAGTGTGTTAGTTAATATTTTCAAAACATCTCCTCAATTCACCACCAAATTTGTAGTTTCCTTCCAATGTATCCATGTATGTCTTGACCTTAACTGTGAGGACCCCTTGTTTGGTTAATCAGTACTGCGTAAAGTGAAATAACTAATGAAGTTCACTAGTTAAATGAGCCAGTGATGAAATTTAACAAATACATGGAATGACTGGGGTGCTCCTAATGAGAGATTTAAAAATCAAAGCTGTGTTCTTCTAGCCATCCAATCAGATATCAGTAACATTTTTGAAAGCAGAAGAAATTCTTCTTAATTTTGGTTGCATTACTGTTTATTAGTATACAGTTTAACGGTCAATTATGTTTTGTTTTTTTTTTCCCAAGCCAATGTACACTTTCTGCCCAGATAAATGGCCTCAAATGGCTTCTTTGCCTGCCTAAGACTTTTGCACAGTACTGTATTTACTGGTTTAAGTAGGGATTGGTCTGATTGGATCAAAAAATTTGAGATGGATGCTGTGGTAAATGTGTGGGACGATGGAATTAAGTTAAAATTTATGTCCTTATTGCTATCTGGTAAGGCGAGGGAGGTTTGTGGGGGATTACCTCCACAAGCACATACTAGTTACAGGGCATTGAAACAAGTCATGCAGGCATGCTTGGAGCCTGGCAAGAGTGTGGATTGGCATAGAGCAGAGTTTTCCTCTTGGATTCGTTTGCCAAATGAGTTGGCCCGAGAGTTTAGTACTGCCCTTAGACAGCTGATTATGCATGCTTACCCAGAAGTTGACTACTCTACCCAGGATATGTTGGCTCATGACCACTTTGTTGTTCGTGTAGGATCCTGTGAATTGCACTTTCAGCTGCACAGTGCTAAGCCCTCCACCTTAGAAGATGCCATTAATCTGGCATCTGAAATAGAGTCCATCCGGGGTTTGGAGTGTCATCCAGGTCTCCCAGTGGCACAGGTTTGTGGTGTTATGTGACCCGGATGGTATAAAGACCAGACTGAGACGCTGTTAGGGGTGGTAGAGTGTTTTCATCAGGAAGTGCAAGCATTGCGTGCTGAGGTTGGCGCATTGAAGATTGGTGGCCCCTCACTGCGGCCCAGAGGGAGTGATATCACACCACAGCAAATGGCTCCAGTCGGGACACCAGGTGTGACCCAGGGGGAGCGCATGATATGTTGGGAGTATGGGTGTGATAGACATTTGCGCAAAGATTGCCCTTATGTGACGGGAATTTTCTGAGGGCGGACACGGTAGGCCATGTGCCCACTTCTGATCGAGGAAGGTCTGGTGTCAGGAGGATCCCCTGTAGTAAGTTTGTGTGTTTCAAGGGCTGTATGTGAGTGCTGTTATGGAGGGGGGGGTGAATGCCTATTTGTTGGTGGACATGGGGGCATAGGTCTCCGTAGTGCAAAGGTGTTTTTGGGAGTCTGTTACAGCAGGTACAGTGGAGTTGACCTTGAGTGCAGATGTGATGGTTTCTCCACGCAGTGAGATTATTATCCTTGGGACAGTTAAGGTGGTTGACATCCCTTTGGTGGGTATGTTGGAAGCTGCAGCATCATTAACTGGTCAGTGTGTTTTGGTTGCACAAGTGGTGTGTTGGGCGAATAGGGGAATAGTGCCAGTTAGGTTGATTAATGTGATGGAAGGAGTGTAAACTTTATAGGGGGATGAAAGTGGGTCTGTTGGTGACAGATATTGCGGTGGGGAGTGCAGCTACCCATGTCCAGCATAGGGGGCCCACAGAGCAGTGGATCGGTGATGAACTTTTTTGTCAGCTTGGCCTCGATCAAAAGGGGTTTAGTGATGCTGAGCTAAAGGCTTTTTAGGCGATGTAATACCAACATGCCGCTGTGTTCAGTACCGGTGAGGCAGATCTGGGTAGAACCCGGCTGGCAGCGCATACAGTTGACACCGGTGATGCCCGGCCTATAAAAATGTCAGTCCAGCGGGTTCATCTGCAGCTCCAGGGAGAGGTAGATGAGCATTTAGAACAGATGCCGGAGGCTGAAGTGATTCAACCTTCCTGCAGTCAATTGGCAAGCCCCTGTTGTGCCCATTCAGAAGAAGAATGGAGGGTTGCATTTTTGTGTAGATTATTGTAAATTGAATGAGGTCACCCGCAAGGATGCGTATCCTCTGCCACGCATTGATGATGCTTTAAATAGTCTGGCTAATGCGTCCTGGTTTTCCACTTTGGATTTGGTCAGCGGGTACTGGCATGTGGAAATGGACCTGAAGGATATGCCCAAAACTGCCTTTATTACCCGACAGGGGTTGTATGAGTTTTACTTGTTGGGTTTTGGTTTGTGTAATGCACCCTCAACTTTCCAGCAGCTGACGGACCTGGTGTTGGCTGATTTACAATGGTCAACGTGTTTGGTTTATTTGGATGATATTATTGTGTTTGGGCGGTCCTTTGAGGAACATCTTCAGTGGCTGGAGGAGGTATTAAAGAAATTGGAGGGAGGCGAATTTGAAGGTAAAACCCAATAAATGTGACCTGTTTGTGAAACGGGTGCATTATTTAGGACACGTTATTTCTGCTGAGCAGATCTGAGCAGATCCTGAGAAAGTTAAGGCAGTAAGGGAATAGCCAGTACCTAAGAATCAGACTGAGGTGGGTAGTTTTGTGGGTTTGGTCTCATATTACCAGGAGTTTATTAGAGGGTTTACTGCGATAGCATGCCCTTAACATCAGCTGACAGAAAAGGGTCATAAGTTTAGTAGGAATGCAGAGTGTGATAAAGCTTTTCTGAGGCTGAAAGACTGTTTGGTAAGTGCTCCGGTGTTAGCATATCCCGACCCCGAGAGGAGGTTTGTGTTGCACAGAGATGCTAGTAATGTGGGCGTATGGGCTGTGTTGTCCCAGAAGACGGAAGAAGGTGAGCGAGTGGTGGAATATGCTAGTCGGGCTTTGACTAAGGCAGAGAGAAAATATGCCACCACGAGAAAGGAGTTATTGAGCATGGTTACCTTTATGAAGTATTTTCAGCACTATTTGTTCGGACATGAATTCGTGCTACACACAGATCATAACTCGTTGTGTTGGTTGAATAATTTTCAGAGGGTGGAGGGCCAGCTGGCTCAGTGGATGGAACAGCTGGCTAACTCCCACTACATTATTGTACATAGGGCAGGTAAGCTGCACACTAATGCAGACGCAATGTCTCGGTTGCCAGCGTTTGGGGGTGTGCGGTGAACCCACAGGTTTGTGCCCTCCAGCCTGTATCCCCAGTGATGGAGAATGTTTTGGGGGATACGTGTAAGCTGGGGGAAGCAAAACTGAAAGATGAGGTAATTCAACTTATCATCAGTTTGAAGCAGAGGGGGCTTGACGGCCGGTTAGAGGCGGCAGAGCATGAAAGCATGCGGCAGTACCTGCCAGTTTGGGATGAAGTAGAGGTCAGTAATTACAAGTAATTGCTCTCTGGGAATTGATAAGCTGCACCTGAAAAGGAGTGGGGTTTTTTTGCTTTAAAAGGATACTGAGACAGAGACTCGAGAGAAAGTTTTTGTGTGTCTGGTCTAATGAGACGGCGGGAGCGTATGTGCCCCGCACAGAGACCTTTTTCTTGCTTGTTGCCAATTGGATGTGGGGAATGTGGTGTGCCTGTTGCCGATATTAGGTTGGCCGTGGGTGAAGATAGTGAGGCAAGAGGTGCAGGGTAAATAGGGTTTTGTTTCATCGTTAGGGCTGGCAGCGGAGTGTGTTGGGATTCGATGTCGAGCTTGCAGTAGGTAGAAGAACGATGGAACGAATCTCGTTCCTTGTCTGGAAGCGGTCGGGGAAGCTGGTATTGCCTCACTCCAGGGAAATAACTGTCCTTTTAAAGTTAGATTTTTTTGTATGAATGTGAGTGAAAATGTGAGTTGATGGATTTTTAACTGTGGCACTGTGGCAGTGTGTGGAGGGCAGGGAACCAGAGTGTGGGGAATAACTTTTGAACACAAAGCATGGTGTTTATTGGATTAGAGTTTGCTGTGTTAATTGTACACTTATTGGATGTGGCACCGACTGCTGTGATATTTAAACGTGTGTAGTATTGTCCCCTGTTGGTTTTGGTATTGCCGTCCAGAAAAGGCTGTAGCTCTCAGCTGTATTTATTAGCTGAGAGTACTCTCTTTCTGTATGACTGTCTCATGCGTCTGGACCTCCCCAGAAAGATTAGAAAAAGGTGGTGGCAGCATTTACCAGTGAACCCTTTATAATAGTCAGTGTCAATTACATCATTCCGGACATCTTAGGCTTATTACCGTACGTTTATCCCGGGAAGGTGTACCTATAGTTGTTCAGTTGGTTAAGGTCCATATCCCTAGCGCATGTGGAAAGGTCACTTTATATTTAGGGGTACCAGAACCACTAGATGGCATATTTGCCACTAGATTGCAAATGAATAACAATACTAGTTACCCATTCTTTATTTTCGTAAGATCGTTGCCTCTAAAATTTGTAAAGAAAGGCTTATGCGCCACTTCTATACCAGACAGAGCTAGGACTGCATTTGTCGACATTATTTAAAATATTCTAGTGCGCTTAATAATTATCTGCACGAATAATCGGTGCCATACATACAGTAGCAACAAGGCTATGAAACCAGGTAGCGTTATATTTTTTAAATATGTAGCTTGCCTTAGAAATATAAAACAAGACTATACATGAGTAATAGTTTGTGTATTTTTATAACCTTTGTATTAAGTAACCCTCCCTTCTATGTGTGGTTTTGGTACTTAGCTTGATTTTAGGGTGCAAACTTATCCGCCAATTTTGTTAAACGTGGCTTATCCATCTCTCGTAAGTTTCCTACAGCGAAGCAGTGCAATGCCGCCTAAATATGAAGTAATTTGTAGCGTACTGAGCTTCCTTTCGTTTAAAGTGGAAGGGGAAGTGGTTAAAATAGCCATGTGCAGACTGAAGGAAATGACTCAAACAGTGTCAGCAGCAAAGACAAGTCAATCCTAACAAAGAGACTTATCCTAGACTGGGAACGAGAGCTCCTCCTGCTCCCGCCTCCTGTCGACCAGATAACATTCCCATAGGCTACCACGCCGGGGTCCTGCCTATTCATTGGCTACGTATTTGGTGACTGATTAATATTCATTACCCATCAAGATTTGTGTTGCGGCTCGATTCGATTTGTGGCAGCTTTTTCGGATTCGGGAACGGGACACTAGAACGTATGCTGATTTTCCAATTATTATATTTTTGCTTTGAAATGTATTGTTGCTTAACTCTGTGCATCTTAAGACGTATTGACGGAGTTTCTTTGGGCTTGTAAACTTAGCAAAAAAAAAAAAAGCAAAATATTGGAGTATATTAATCTGTTATATGTAAACCTGTATTTCGATCGCTGTGTGTAGGTGAAATGTCTTTGTGTTGAATGTAATTGTTAATGTCGCTTTCAATGCACCGAAGAACCTTCCAGGTGAATATTTGAAGCGCATTGCCAGTGGTAGTTATGTGACAAGTAGCAGGCGATATGACACATCTTACAGTCCCTGCATTGTAGACAGTTTTTCATAAATCAGTCAGGCTTCCAGTATCTAGCAGGCTACATCTGTTAGGATTGCAATACTTAAATATCGAAAAGAGCGATTTAAAATAGTTACACTGCTGCCTTGACGATTGTTATAGAGACCGTTAAAACTGCACAGTGATAACTGAGTCACTTCGTTCTCCATACTCTTAAAAGTGATGTAGTCGGGGTTTGCATGCAGCAGAGAAGTGGAAGTTGTCGTAATGCAAACTCTTTAACGTAATACCCAGCAAACGGAACGTTCCCACAACGTCCTCAATACGTTCTTAACGTTCTTGTAACGTACCTGTAACGTTCCCTGTTTGCTATACATGCGCCTGGACTCGAGCCTCCGATACTCGAATAGGTATTCAGAGATAATCCTGCACTCAAAAGCTGTAAAATACTTGGACCTGCGGTAGATGACCTGCAGTCAGCAGCAGGTTATGTTCAGATTTCAAACATCTGCATGCGAGGATGAAGAGAAGCTTTATTTTAGGGAACAGATGGGCAGGCAGGCTTGGCTGTGTTGTAAAGGAAGTAATTTAATTTCCATCAGTTCCATAACCTGACAGATCCGTTTTTGTACTGCTTCCATGGAAATTTTCCCATCGCTCTTTCTATTTTATGAGCTGGTGAATTGAGAATACTTTTTATTGCTGAATCTGCAGTTCTGTTGGCATCCAGTCAGTCATTGGTTATTGAAAGTGGATGAATAATCCTGATTTGTGAACAATATTTGAGTATTGTTTGTCTCCCCTTAAATGTTCATATGCCATAACTTTGTTTCCAGAAGCTGGAAAATCATATTTGAGTAGGTCTATAAAATGTCATGATGCCCACCATCATGTGTACTAGTTTGTGTACTGATGGTGCCTTACAAACAACTGTAGAATCTCTACAAATGGATTTTGGTGTATATCTGTCAGCTCCACTGAGTGCCATCTCACCTCGCGGTCTGACTGAGAGGATCGATAGATCAGATTTATTTACTTAGGTAGTGCATTTGTTGTTGGAAAAAGCTTAAGTTACTTGCATCTGTTTTTCCATATTGATTGCTAAAACCATTAAAAGCTAAAATGCCATTACAGGAGATGGGGTATGATTGAAGTTACTCCCTGACAATCCAGATGATCAGCTGGTGCTCCAGGAAGATTGTGTACAGAAATGTAAATGACAAATACAACTGTAAGTTATATTTTTAAAAAGCTGGTATCACAGATGACCTGGGGTGAATGGTCATAGTCAGGTGATCCCATCATATCACAAGTCTCTCTGTCAGTATTTATTTCTGCAATGACCACATTTATGAAGATGTTTCACATGTATTTTTCAGTTTACTTGGAGAGTGACGACCTTGCAGGGAAATGCAGTGTGCTGGCTAAGCTTTAGGAAATGAACGTGATATTGTGTGAATGTGCAGCATTTCATTCTGACATTTGGGGAAGTAAACAGTAAACAAAAGAGCTTAATCTTCAGACCTTGTTCCTTTTCCCGGTGAAAAAGAGTTCTCACTGGCCGTCAGAGGATAATGCAGCAGGGGTCCTGATAAGTAACTACAGTAGCCCTGGTCTACAAAACACAACACATTAACAAAACAGTTGTTTTCTTAATGTTAGTTATGTACTTTAGGCCTAGCTTTTTTGAATGGAAGCTCTCTAAGGTGACAGAGCAGTATATGTTGGACTAATGAAAGGATTTAGTTTTTTTCACTAAGCATTTTTATTAATTTGTTGATGCCACCAGTCGTAGTCATATTACGTTGACACACCAAAAAGCGTTGATTTTGTGGTGAACTCAGTGAATTTCTTGCCAGTTCGTAGTTCATGTCATACCACATTTCAAAATCTCAAAGCTGGCCATAGCAAAACTTACTCTTTTCCATCGTTTAACTTAGATGTGTATGCCTCTCCTCAAGTCACAGCTGATATTACAGTATACTGCATACCAAACTCACAGTAAAGGTCTGCCACGTAGCTAAATTTAAAGGTCTAATTAGTTTCAGTTTTTAAAATTTAGGCCTAACGGTCTTTCATAGTAAACAACGATAAACAAGGAGAACTTACCTGGCGTATGCTCACCCCCACGGAGTTACCCGGAGTGCTTTTTTTTTTATTGGTCCGGCAGGCATGTTTTTGTGTTTGCTAATGTGTTTGTGTGTTGTCCCTAAGGGCCGCTGTAGGTGAGCAAGGGGTTTTTAATGTGCGTTTTCCATAGCTCTGGGTCCAGTGAGGTTTTTGACCTTGTTGCTGTTGTCTGACTGACTATTTTTACTGTGATATGTATAAAACAGCAGCAAGCTTCCCATCTCTATAGTAAAACCAGACTCCTGTAATAAAGTCATCTGACTACCAGAGGTCACTGCTGATACTTTTCCACTGCCAACTGATATTAAAATCAGTCCACAACCATAGACAGCCTCATAATTTGTACATTACTAGCAGCCAGAATTTGTATGATATGGGCATTGATACACAAGGTACCTTTCTATGATGTTTTTACATGAATGCATGCTGGTGGTTATTATTGTTTTAATAGCTGCAATCACCTGAAACCTGTATTGCTGGATTATCATAATATATAATTTTGTTAAGCCGGGGAACATTAAGATTATAGTGGGTTTTCCTTACATTTATAGGTAGCTATTGTTTTCCATAACACTGGTCGGTTCCATAACACTGATCTTTAAATGTGTGTCTTTTAAAAAACCATAAAATATGTATAAAGTTTAATGTGTGGATCTGTTGAAATGGGAAAACGTTGGTCTGGAACCACAGCTAAATGTGTAAATATGGTGGTGTTTTTCTTACATTTGTTAAACTGGAGTGGTGGATCTGGATGGTGCACTGATCAAGCAGCATGGGAGCGTAATGATGTGTACTTTATTTGGGAGTTACAGGCGAGGAAGCTCTTCAGTTTTGGTAGTTTTCTCCAATCACTTAACTGTAATTCTTGGCCCACACAAAACAGAAGTACACATGATAAGAGGCCTCGGAGGACCCTTGGATATTTCTTCATCTTTATGAAAATGAAGCTGATTTGTAAAAAATGTAAGGTGGATAAGATTATAATTTTGGAGTCTTCCCATTTGAATTGTGCTTTCAGGTCAATGTTTGAGGTTCAGACTCGTAGATTTTAAGTAGTTCCTCCGTTCTGCATTCTAGAATGGGCTGAGTATTCTGGTCTCTTCATGTCTGTTTCCTTAATTACGATGCCACATTTGCTGATGCATTTCCAGCTTTGGTAAACCTGATCGCCCACAATTCCTTTATTGTTCTGGAATTTTTTAGCTGCAATTGCAGTGTTTAGGCTGCTGAGGATGGCAGCGGCTTGGATCAAATGAATTAAGATGAAAAATGTGGATTTGTCATGTTTTGAGGTTCAGTTCCTGAAGTACAGCTGGCTGCAATTAGAAAGCATGAACGCAAAACATCAACAGTAGAAATAAAAATAGTGTTTTGTGGTGAGATGCACAGGCTAAATGACAGCAAGGTGTTAGGAATAAATGGGCATGATCAGCTGCATATAAAGTGATAAAGAGATTTTTGCAAGGGCGTTTTTTGGGCTCTTGAAATAGAGGTGCGTGGGAACGTCTGGGTTTTCCCATGCTAACACATGACCTGCTTAGCAATTCGTTCGTGTGCTTTTGTACATTTATAACTTGTTCACATCGTGTGGTACAAAGTAGGATTTAAAGGAGACAAAAGCGAGTCTCTGAGCCGGTACCAAAACTGTGTTTTTGTCCATGTCGTTCCAGTTAAGAGTCACCGACTCGTTTGCACCCTCAATGTTTATGAGGTTGTGAAGCCTGTGGAGTCAAAAAAAAAAAAAAAACAAAATTCTGGTCTCCGCAGGAAGAGGAATGCACAGGACTTTGATTTGCGGGAAAGCAGGCAGACTGAGCTCTCATTTAGCATCTTTCTGTGGGTCCTGAGCCGTGTATGGCCTGATGGCCGCACAAGCAGGGACACCAGCTGGGATGGCAGTGGGACACGGGGTAGAGGAACACCATTCGGGGGCAATTATAGGTTAAGGACTGAAGCTTTGGTTTGGTTTGGTTTTTTTCTTTCCTCTCTGCTGACGTGGTGCAGTTGGCAGAGAATTCACTTCTGCTTTGGCAGTAAAAGATCGCTTCATTTCAGCTCTCACACAGCAAGCATTTATTAACATGCGCCTGTTGCAGAGCATATATGGGTCTCACTTGTAAATCCTCAAGGGCCTTGTGTGCGTATTTATAAAATTAGTTGCTTGCATTCATTTACCGGCTTACCTTCGCTGCTTATTTGAATGCACCCAAAGGGTTATAAAATGTCTGCTGAAACAGTCCCCTCAGGACCGCTCTGCCGATAGCATCAGTGACATGGGACGTGTCCATAGACCAGTCGGCTGGAACGTCTCCTGAGACGGCATTTGTGTGAGCTAAGCCCACCCGTCATGCCCTGTGCTTCTTAGAGAAATCACACTGATGTCACAGCACAGTTTGGCCAGCCAGAAAGCTGACGTGGAGGCCTGCTATTGAAAAAACTGCATTGACTGACTTGTCGAACTGGAAGGAGTCTCTGTTATGCCTCAGCAGGCTGCGAACCATACACCCCCCCCGCCACCATTCCTGGTAGGACTGCAGGATTTTGTCTGCACCATGCTGCTGTTTTTTTGCTTAATCCTTTTCCTAAGGCGCCAGACATTCATTGTGGGAGGGCATAAGACAGCAGCTCAGCGTGCAGAAGTCAGAGCGTGAAGAGGTTGGATGACCCCGTGTTGTGTTCCATGCAGCTTGCGGAGAGGCTACAGGGAACATCGTCGCACACGCCCTTCCACAGTATTTTGTGCTGGGATGCCGATGGTGGTTTGGCTGTTCTGTATCTTCTTGAGGTGGCATACATCTCATTCAATTTATGAATGCTATAATCTTGAGGGACAGTCCTACTTTCAGTGCATCAACATTTACTTTGGATACCATGGTCTGCTGTTAGACACATTAGGAGTAGGTGGTTTTTGGCATTTAACTAATGAGATGGTATGGCTGTGCCTAGTATGAGGGTCTGAAAAAAGTTCTTATGGAATCAGATTAAAGAAAGTGATCCAAAACCAGCAGATGTTGGGATCTTGCGCCACCAGTGGGCTAAAATTTGAAGATAAGCAAGCTCTGGGTGGGGCGGGGGGATTTCTGGTGACAGGGACAGTTAAATGGCCAGCTGCTGCTCTTAGTGGTTTGGCAGGCGAGGCGAGTCCCAGCACATGGTTGTTCACTTCTAGGTTCAGGTTGATCTAGAGCATGAATTGGACTGCACCCTGGAGCTGGTGGAGAGTGACCCGGAAAGACGCCGCATACACATTTTGGGAAGGTGACCAGACAAGCATCTGTGCTTTGGTTATCTGTTAGCACATGTACAGAAGCTCCTTGGAGATATCCTGGAGCCTAGACAAGAGAGTGCCAGGGCATAGGGATGGGAGACGACTAGAGTCTGTACAACAAGTCTGAGGTCGACAGCTTGGTCAATTCAACCTTGGCTATATTATGCATGAAGTAATATTAGCAGTGTAGCTCTTTCCGAATGCCTCTATTCCATTGGTCGCTGAAGACTTTTGTTCTATTCACTACATGGAAAAAAGTCTGAATCTTATTGGCGTCCACCTCTGTTCTGACTGGTTCCTTTGAGTAGTGAGCGTGTTGCTAATTTCTCTGCCTTAAAATGGCGGGCCTTCGTGTAAAAATAAACAGCTCAGAGCTGCCTGGGTCAAAGTGCAGCTGGTTCTTTAAAGGACGGCAGTGGAAAGCAGGCATGCGGGTGACCACAGCACATTTCATGTTTCCAAGAAGCCACCTCTGAACAGAATGTCTGTTTACGAAGCCCATGGGCCTCCAGTGACCACTGCGAAGGATAATAGGCTCTCTCATTTGCACCATGGATTTTGAAAAATGCCATTTTAAATATTCTAACAGCTCCCCAGTTATCTTGGACAAGCGCTCCTGACAAAGTGAAGCCATCATTATACGTGCAATTTAAAAACTTTTGAATTATATGTAATTTGACCATCCCTCAGACAGCACAATATAATTATCATTAAGGTATGCTTTTTTGTGATACAGTACATTACCATACAATACAATACTGACTAGTTTAATTGTAAGCCAGTGGACTATTTAGGTAATGAATAGCACAGAATTGCAACTGATTTCTTCTCTTTTGTATGTCACAATATTTACCATTGTATATATTTGTTTCATATACCTTGTTAAAGAAAGTTAATATTATCCACTCCCCAAGTACTTTATTGTTCCAACTCTGAATGCAGCCACCACTATGTTGTGACATAAATGGTTAATTGTGGCTGAAATGCCTTAACGATGGGACTTCAGAGTAGCTATGGCAATGAGGGGTTGTATGAAAGTCTCAGTCTGTATTGTTGTTAAACCGCAGGCATACGGGATGAACGTGGAACAGCTGAGCAAGCAAGAGTTGCTGATGCTCTTGAGCATCTTAGAAGGGGAATTGGAGGCACAAGACCTGGTGATGGAGGTGCTGAAGGTAGGTCATCCTACTCATAACAATGAGCCAGTCAGAGCCTGCTGCTGTGGAAATGATTCCATCCCAAAGTGAACATACTCAGTTGGCTTGCTTATGGGCTGTGTGCAATTCACTTGGATGCTTTTATGTCTGCAGTTTGAAAATGATTTGTGTACTCGAAGATGCTGAATTGTTTTCAGTGCTCAGTGTCTTGGATGGGCTTGTTTATCTCCAGTGTCTCCTGAAGAACTTTAACCTTTGACATTAATAATAAGACATCAATGGTAATTTTTAAATAAATGTACAGTTATTTTGCCCAGTCATACTGATGCTGCTGGTCAACATTGAATCATTGAATGATGATTTGAGGACCTTTTCCAGGAGTTTTTTAATAATGCAGTCTGGCGGCGACCCCAAAGGTACCATAAGAGGAGACAGGGCAGAGGGGCTATGGGAGTCAAATGAAGCAGTAACCCCCATCAGGACTGGCCTCAGGAAAATACAAAGACTGAAGTTCACGTAATTGACTCAAGCTGGCTCAGACTAATTTTGGCTCTTGCTGGGTCAGGTTTTCATTAATGTTTACAAAAATAAACCAAACCCCACTTATTTACGGTGATGTAATGGCAGAATTGACAACCAAGGTCCGTATTGTTAAAGCTATGGTTTTCCCAGTAGTAATGTATGGCTGTGAGAGCTGGACCATGAGG
>JAACJT020000497.1:1441-19301 GCA_009936485.2 Gymnarchus niloticus | reverse complement strand
AAAAAAAAAAAAAAAAAAAAAAAAAAAAAAAAAAAAAAAAAAAAAAAAAAAAAAAAAAAACCACACAAAAAAAAAGCAAGAAAAAAAAAAGGGGAGAAAAAAAAAAAAAAAAAAAAAAAAAAAAAAAAACCACAACATCAAAAAAACAATTCTTCATGACCTGGAAGAAGTCAGTTATCTTTCATGTGGACAGGCTAACAAGAAATAGAAAGAAAGGGCTCCAAAAAGGAGCTCCATGAAAGCACGGTCTTCCAAAACCCTACCAGAAACGTCACAAAAGCAAAATAGGACACCAAAATCTGATGCTGAAGAACGCCTTGGACTGTGGTCCTAAACACTACAGCACCACATCTGAGGCTGTACAAATAAAACTTGGCCACAAACTATGAACATTTTCATTTTTTAGAGTATTTAAAACAAGGCTGCCATGCAAACGGCTCACAGCAGAAAATCAAGACTGTTTTTTGGGGTATAAGACAGCTGGTAGAAAATGAGATGTTAGCTGTCACTCCACTCTATTTCGGCCACTGTACGTCAATCGCAGCTGTAAACTGGGTGTGAGGCGAACATCCCAAGGACTTGTTCTGACAGAAATATGAAAGCACAAAAATTCTCGACCACAAACAAAGCAAAGACCACAACAGACAAACACCCAGTCTGAAGGTTTCAAGCGACTTTTTTAAAGATTGTTTCCTTGAATGTCAGCCCTGTGACTCCAATAACTGCCACATCGGTTTGACAGTTCTGAGGGCAAGGCCTGGTCTATGGCCCCCACCATTGGCATCCTCATTAAACCTAGTCACCACGCCACAAGGTGGAGTAATGGTGCATTGGTGGGGCTTTCATTTTGCAGTGGTTCTGCAGCATAGACCTGACTTCCTGCACCGAAGACCTTAGACATGGGCAGAAAAGGTTTTCTGCACTTTCAAATCCAGCCCATCTCTTTCAATCAGCAGAGCGTCCACTGCCTGGGTCCATTTAAATCTGGTCATGGATGGTGAGGTAAGGATCCTTAACCAATCCAACTTCCCACTCCAAAGAGCCAGAGGCTCTTACTCTAGACACTCCAGCCAGTCCCAGAATGAAGCAGACCATCCAACTCAGACAGAGCAAATCAATAATAATGTCTATACCATTGTTGTATGGAAATTCTCTGTCTGAAAGTAGTATAAGGCTTTGGTAAACCAAGAAATATGCAAGATTTAAGAGTGTAATACAACCAACCCAAGTCACCACACATCAAAGATCTGAGTGATGATTCTGACGTAGGTAAGACCAGTCCATCACAGGGCATGCACGTGCGCGCGTGCGCGCACACGCGCACACACACACACACACACACACACACACACACACTCATATACTACTGGCAATTTAAAGATACAAATCAAACTTTACATCTTTTGGCAGGACCAGGAAAACCAAGTGTCCAGAGGAAAGATCTTGTTAACCTCATACATACAGAACAAAGCTGAGATCTGAACACCCAGCCCCCTTGGGTGATATTTGTGTGTCTAGCATTTCCGATGCCGTTTTAAGCGGTGGTCATGTGGCTCTAGCTTTCACTGATCTCTGATCTGTCTTTGGAAGCTCAGCCTAGCAGCACTCGTATGTCAGGTGGCTCCTCGAGAACTGCATGCTGGTTTTGTATCATCTGCTTCACTTGTGTGTCACTTTGGACGTAGGCGGCTGCCAAACAAATGAAATGCGAGTGTAAAGGTGATGCGGAATAAATTACTTTACTTGAACCACACGGGCCCCAAAAACACACAAGTCTGTAGTGCGGGTTTGACGCCTGGCGTTTCTTCCAGGCATCTTTGGACAAACATCCGTGGAATGGCTCCATCTGTGGATCTTCTACCATCCACTATTATGCGCTTAGGCTTTTTGGGCAGGAATTTTCTCAAAGCTGATTATATGGGATTTTAGCCTGACATTACATCGATTACACCATGTGCATTATCATCAATCACCGGTAAACTGAATTCACAAAATCAATGTACCACATACAAAATGAGGCACTTGACTGAATGCACGAGATTCTGCTAACCCAGGATATGAATTATGCTGATTTTTTTTGTTTTGTTTTTACTTGATCATACTGTACGTATCCTGTAGCCGGTGCATTTCTCACCATCGGGCTTGGACTGACATGCATGACCAGCATGGGGAAGGCAGGCGAACAATGAAAGGACACAATGGAAGGCGCCCTTTTCACTGGTCAGCGCAGCCTCGCCCGACCGACCCGACATATTAGCGGACTAGAAAGTCTGACAGCGGCACGGTTTACCCGGCCACCATCTTCACCTCGATCGACACCTAACCCTAACAAAAAGACGCCTGGGGAACATTTTAGCTGGAGGAAGAAAGACAAGAGAAACGAGAGGCAGCGAGGTCACCATTTACACCTCAGAAATCCTCGTTTCTGATAGCGATCAGCTGGAATACAGCTCGACATGACGGGCTTAACGATGATGATGATGATGATGATGATATTAGTGATGAAGACGTGAACAGACGCGGTTATTCAGATCACACCGACCGGGCGGTCAAATTCACCGTAAATGAGGACTCACCTTTAAAATGGAGCTCGAGCCGGCGCGTGACGGGGCGTCGCTGTCGCTCGTGCCGCTCCCGCCGCTCCCGCTCATCTCCGCCGACTCTCGTGGCCAGACGCCGGCGCGCGGGGCCGGAGTGCCGTCCTTATGGAGGCGTTCACTTCGTCGAGGACTCGCTTTCCAGGCTGTCAGCCGTGGACGAGCACCCCCAGCGTGTGCCCATCGCAGGAAACGCCGTGTGTTTTACCCCCCCCCCTTCCCCCGGTCCGATTGGGCGTCTCCGGGTGACGTTAGAGCTGCAGCCGAGCGGGTACCGAATGGACCCAGCAGGCTGGGTCACCGGAGCAGAACCGCGCGGTTCTTCCAGCCGTCTTCCTTTCTGGAGACGGGGGTCATACGTGCTGTGTAACGTGCATGCACTTCAGCCTTGCCGGGCAGTTCTAACTGCGGCTGATTTCCTTGTTGCTTTTTTATCATCTGCTTCTGTTCCAGGGATGTTCTTTAAAACCCAGAAGTCGTGGCTGCGTGTGTATTTTTATAGCAGTGCTGTAGTTGAAATTTTCCAGTCCAAGCAAATTCCTGTGTCAAGGCGTCCAAATCACCTGTTTGTGTACAATTTTCCCTGAGGATATCAGAAATTTGGACACCGTCTTCAGTTAGAACTGCTGCTGTTGCAGCATTCATAAGACAAGTTCATAGTTTTTAAGTGTTTCATGCTGTGAGGGGGCAAAAGCTTTGACATTTTAAGTGGCCTCCACGCCTCCTTCGTTTGGGAGAGAATACGGAATGCAAAAATAACCTCTTATCAGTCAGCCACTGGGGCACACCCCTGCCCAGGGCCGTGGAGCGCTGTTGACCCGGATGGCCCACATGCTAAAGGCCAAGGCTTTCTGAAGGTCTCGGTCTCACGGCTGCCTCCTGTCACCACGCATAGCGAGGCAGACACTGACACTAAGGCTGCAGGCAAGGCAACCTTACCCCAGTCTTCATTTGCCAGCAGATGCAGCAGTTCTTATGTAAACTGCTCAAAAATAAGCACCGTGATGCTATGGTAAATACACTGAGTTAATGATTCAAATGGTACATCTGAAACGAAACAACACTTTCTGCATGTCTAGCAAAAGCTAACTGTCGATTGGTGGCAGATTAAGATATTCGCAAGTAAATGCAAAGCACATGCAGTAATACAAGAATTGGAAGCTGGGAGTTTAGCTTCCAAGCACTGAGCATTTTATCACTGTTTATCTTGTAGCAAACAGATTGTTTAGGAAAAACAGTCTGTGTCAGCCTGAATGCCCCTTGCTACTTTGAATCCAACGCAAGTCACTGGGTAATTCTGTATTCTGTAATTTTGATATAAAAATCCATTCACTCTGCTTAGCTCCCCAGTAAGAGTGAAGCAAAAATCATTTACTTAATGCTGTGAAACATCGTCCTTTTTTATACACGCTTGTCCGTATTTTATACATGGTATTAAAGGGTTTAGCTGGGAGTGAAATTGGATGGTAAAATTCGGGGCAAACACAGGTAAATACACAGAAAATTCTGTAATCCTCTTACTAAGATGACATGCAGCATATTGGATGAAATCCACACAATGTTAATTGTAATTCTGACAGTGATAAGCCTGCATTCACCTTCAGCGGGGCTATAGCTCGAAGTTCTGGGCCCCATGTATGAATGTTTGGGAGCACAGTAGTGCAGTGGTGAGCATTGTTGTTTCACTCATCTAGGGATGCATGTTTGAATCCCTCTTCTGCTCTGTGTAGATGCAGTTTGCATGCTCTCTCTGTGCTTTATGGGTGTTTGCAGAGTAATGAATGTTACAGGCAAATTAGATGTTATTTGATCAATCAAAGATATGAATAAATAAAACAGGACAAATATTCTTCGGGCAGGCAAAGCAAGGACAATGACAGCAGATTTCCCATGGGTGAGATTAGGTGTGTGTGAGTGTGTGTAAATGTGTGTGTCAGAGGAAACTGCAGCACCGTACCCAGGAAGACAGACGTGCACCAATTTTTTATTTTTCCTCCTGCATCTTGCACTACAGCAAAGTGACACCTGATCCAACTCAATTCCTCAGAACAGCAGGATGCTGAACCAGAGACAGATGGACTCTGGGCAGAGTTCATAAGAAGCTAGAAGATGGAGAGTGTCTCCATTTCACTCAGGATTGAGAAGAATTGCAGAGAGAGCACCATTAGCAAAAGGGTACAGGAGCACTCAGCACGTAGCTCACTGACAGACGAAAGGCGCCAAGGGACCTCAGTAAAGATACACAGCTTTTATGACGTTAGTGAGGTTTCCAAGCAGTAGGCGGGGTTATCATGTGCTGCCAATCGTTGCTCTGCTTATCCCAGAGGGAACAAATAAAGTAGTCAGACAGGAGGTGGCTAAACCAATTGCTGATTGCAAGGGCACAGTTATCCCACCTATCAGGAGTTTTAAACCCTCAATTTTTCCAGTTAAGTTTTCAGACATATATGGGTGCTGAAGCAATTATCCTAATTATGTGAAAGATGTGTTCTATGGTTTTGCTCACGTGACAAAATATGTATCACGGTATTTTAATTTAGCAGACTCATATTCAGTGCCATCACGTGGTCTTCACTGCAAGACACAAATATGGAAATAAAAGTAAAAAAATCAGCGCACCACAGGATTTCCCTGATCAACAAAAACCCACACCTACAGAGACATGCCGTAACGTCAGCCATCCACATGCAGTTGCCATAGAAACCAAAGGGCTATCTCTCTCTCTCTCTCTCTCTCTCTCTCTCTCTCTCTCTCTCTGTGTTTCTCCCTTCCTTTTGGAGAACTTCCCAGCAGTATTTGCGAGGTCCTGGGGTCAGTTTGTGGGCACAGCTCTCCAGCTCATGACGGAATTCTTACGACCGTCCGCCGCCCATCACAGTAGGATGCTGCCGGGACCAGCACATCGTCATGGTGACCAAGTGGGTGGTTCTGCTGTGGTTAAAGCGGCACAAAATAGACTGAGAAAGAATGATTTTGGACAGTTCAGCTGAATTGGCCACTGCTATTCCCTCGGTGTGCCACTGTGCATAGGTGTGAGTGTCCTGCATTGGACTGATGTCCCGTCCAGGCTGCATCACACCCTGTGTTTCCCAAGACAGAGTCCAAACTGCAGTCACCCTACCTTGAGCAGCAGTTTGAAAATAATACGAATAGAGGGGATGGACTCAAGTGCTAGAAATATATATTTATCTACTACTAATTAAAAGGGTCAGATGTCACTTTGGGATGTAATGAAAACCAGCGTATTCAGGGCCCACCAGGGAGAGGCCTGCATACTGCTTGTGCCTTGTTAATTTGCCTATCTTCTTACAGTGACAGAGGTGTGGTGTCTCAAGGCACTGGAAGGTGGATAAGGTGTTCCTGGTCATGCATGCGTTTGTGCAGGTGTGTGTGTGCCATGTCCTCGGCTAAATTTAATATGCAGTTTGGAGAGGAAAAAAAGGGATAGAGGCTGGTAGTGGGTCGGTTTTTCAGGGAGATCCACTATAATTCATTATGTTAACAAGATAAAGGTGTTAGCTGAGCGGGTCGGGGGTGGTTATTTTATTTAAAAATATTCAGGAGGGAAAAACTAGAATTACAGAAACGTTGCCAGGGAAAAAAAAAAAAAAAAACATTACAAGACGACAGTGACGTTTACAGACTTCTTGAGCTTTCGGGTATAAAATAAATGGCGTCTGACTATATCACCATTCCGAGATGATCACCAAGTCAAATCCGCGGTCTAGCCAATCAGAGCCACGCATCGGCCAAAGGGCTGGCTCTGCCAGTCAGAGCAATGCCCAAGCTGGTCTGTATATTACGTATAGCTTTTTCTTTGAATGCAACAACCAGGACAGCTGAGTGCAAGGGTCTTGCATAAAACATGTAGTACCTGTCAGCTGGGCCATGCATTTGCAACAGAAGCTTCCTCTAGCTGGCATGAAATTTAGCTTTCTGTCCAGACTGCAGTAAAATGCAGCAAAATGCAGAGCTGGAATGCCATTTAACTTAATTCTACCAAGGTCTACAAGAGCACGTGTGATGGCGGATTCACATTTGCACATCAAATCTCTGCTTTCCTCCAAATTTTAAACTTCCCACCTAAAGTTTTGATTTAGGCGAGTGAAATAGCACGTGTCGGTCTTTTGCTGTGATATCTAATGAGACATACGGTACACCAGAGAAGATATTCTCAAACAGACCGGATCATATCTCTGGCCTAAATGTGGTCAGAAGTTTATAAACAAACATCTCCACGTAAAACTATCTCACTTCAGTCGGAGACAGCTATTTATAGAACTCCAATCATGACACACTTCCAACCCTCCAAGAAGAAAAGAACCAATGAGGACACAGGTGTCTAAGGGATTATAAAAATCAGTCTTCTGGGAGCACCACCTAAACTTCACAACCCTGGCCAACCTAGATTTGCCCCATTCACTTGTCTGCATTTATATGCTACCCCTCCAGAAACTTCCAGCAGCCACAAGATCACACCCAACACGAAAATTAACCCTGGAGGGATTTAGCAAACTGGTCCGCAAGGGTAACTTTCGGTCATTTATAACTGCATACAAGTGGTATGCCAGCTTTGAGATCCCACAATGCACTGCAGCTTCCCTGGGAAGGGGCCAGCTGTACATCACAGTGTGAGTAAGCATTTCACAGGAACACAACATCTTCTGACTCGTCCCACTTCAATATCAATGACATGGGAATCAGATGAGTTGAGTGTTTGAGTATCAAAGTAACATATAACATGAATTAGTTTCCTATGACCACCAATTACATGCCCCGCATGTTTTCTGACATGTCAGAGGTGGAAACCAGCAGCCATGGTAGCTGTGTAGGCTGCCAAGCTGGGCCCTGCCTGAGCCTCCCTCCTGCTGCCTGATATACTCCTTTATCCTGCCCCATATCAGCTGACAAGCCTATAAATGCCAGGCACCCATAATGAGTTGCCATGTCGTAATGAGCACAACTATCATGGGCCCGTCACAGGTCAGCGAGCAGGGAGGCTCAGACGAGGCCTCACGACCCTGGGCTAGGGTGGGAAAGGCATACATACACACATACACACAAACCCATGAAAGCATTTGCACATACACAGGCTCACAGATGGGAATTCAGTTATACACACACACCCTGTGGTACACACAAAGAACAATAAACATGACATGCATGAATTAAGTGGTTTCCCCATGAGACAGAATTTAAAAGGTTTAAATATTTAAAGACTAGGATGGCAATGAAAAGATCAATAAATTATCCAATGAGCAGGACTCCAACAATCTGGAGAGTGCAAACAACACTGTAGCTTTAATATACACCTGTAGTCAACACACAGCTGGCTGATATGTCGCCACAGTTATCTGTACACCTGGAAAAACGTAGCGATACTGAGACTGAGCACACAAACCGTGTGGTTTTAGCTGGAAAATACTGGTGGGTGTTTGCTTCCATTATGGTCTGATTAGTTTAGTTTCAAGGAGTTTTTAAATTGTTTGACAATTTAAAAATTTAACAATTTAACTTATTACAATTTAACAATGACAATTTAACTTATTTTAATAATACTCTTCCTGAAACCCAGTTCTAGACCAGTTAAAGTGGGGGGGTCATATTTTCTGTTTCAGGGGCACATATATAAAAAAATACTTGTGTTACTACCAATCAAGTTAATAAAATGAAGTCTGATCTAGAGGGGATAGTGGTCTCCCCCTCAAACCCAATATTGAGCTAAATGAATCCGTGTGTCACTGCCTCAACCCAGCATATTGGCCTGAACTGGATAAGTGTTTGTAACGACTCCGCTGCTTTGTTTAAAATACATGTCATCAGCTGTAAAAGAGCAGAAAAATTATTTCCACTTGTTAAGTTGATGGAATCAGTTTGATTGTCATATATGTAAATATGCTTTTACTTGCAGATATATTGTTTTTTTACTCCTGTTCGTAATCTTCAGCTTTTCTTTTTTCTTTTCTTTGCATTCCCTTCTGTATACTTGTATTTTCTTTTCTGCATGCTCCTAATCTGCACATTTATTATACATAAATATGCCCAGAAAGCATTATTATATGACAAATCCTACATAACTACCAGACCTACTAAGTTCCCAGAGCTGAATATTCAACTTGGTGTGACTGACATTACGTGCGGAGTATAGGAGCAGGGCCTCTTTCATGTTTTCATGGAGAAATTTTAGCGCATTTGTAAGGGTGCAAGTCTAAGCTGACTGCCTCAGATGGCAATGCATCAAGAAGCATCATTTATCAATAATTGATATACCCACATGGGCTCAGGAGTACCTTAGCAAACCATTATAAAGTAAAACAATACATCGTTACATCCACACATGCTGGTTAAGACCGTACTGTGCAAGATGGAAGCCATATGTTAACAGCATCCTGAAGCACCATTGACTTCTCTGGGTTCTGAGGCATCCGGGATGGACCATCACACAGTGGAAATGTGTATTGTGGTTGGACAATGGACCATCTGGACTGTTACCAGTGACAAGTTCAGAAGCCAGCATCTGTCATGGTATGCAGTTGTGTCAGTGCCCTGGGTGAGGGGAACTTCACTGACGGCACCATTAAGGCCAAAAGAACATACAGATTTTAGAGCAACATTTGCTGCTTTCATGACGACATCTCTTCCATGGACGTCCATGCATATTTCAGCAAGACAATGAAAAATTACCAAAATGGAGGAACTCGAAGTAGACCAGACAGAACATTAAATATCTTGTCTGGCGATGGATTACAAGTCAAAGTGAATTTAGAAATCACTGCTTTCTGTTTTTAATTTACATTTTCCATACTGTCTGAAGTTTGTCCGAGCTTGGGTTGTACATGACCTGCCCTACTGCATACTTGACTGTTGCTCGTCCTGTGCTCACATCCATGCTGTCTCTGTACAACTCTACATACAGCAGGCTAATTCTGACCTCAGCCATCACTCTGGAGTCTGATTTTCAAAGGGCTTGTCTAGCATGTGTGCCACTAGCATATACTGGGATAAGAGGTTTTTTCTGGGTTAACTTTCATCTCTTCATTCTTGTCTGAACATGGTATGACAGAAAGTGGTCATGTGAATCATGTGACAACATGTCATGTGAGACTCGCTGAGCTTAAAGTCATACTCATGAGGGTCAAGACGATGTATGATATTCTTCACAAGCTGAAAGAGTGTGACATTCTTTGGATGGGTCTCCCTGGATTCACACTTCTTGTGGAATAAACCAATGCTTTAAAAAATCAAGAGACACTTACAGTAGATATAGAAAGTCTACACACCATTGCTGAAATGGCTGGTTTTTGACATATAAAATCTGAACTCAAGTCAGATCATTTTTCACCTTCACTGTGACCTTGCAACCAACAAAATCCCAGTGAAGAACAAATGTATAACATTTAGTTAAATGAATTGCAAATAAAAAAAAACACGATATCCTAAGTGCTTAAGTATGCACACCCTTAAACTAATATTTTGTGGAAGCACTTTTTGCTTCTGGATCAGCTCCAGCTTCCCCGCGAGCCTGACGGATAAGCAGTTTAGAAGATGCATGGATGGATGGACTTTTTGCTTCTCATCTTTCTGAAAAAATCTCCACCAATTTCATATATCTGGACTTTTCAATTTTGTCTCATTACGTCCTTACAAAAAAGTTAAAGCACTGTAGAATATTGCAAGAGAATCTCTTGTGCACCACCTTCTTTAGGTCTTCGGTGGTATTCAGGTCTGGGCTCTGACTGGGCCATTCCACCTTGATCTTGCTTTTCTGAAGCCACTCCCTGGTTGTTTTAGATGTGTGCTTTGGATCGTTATCATGTTGAAAAGTAAAATTCCTCTTCTTCCTCAGCTTGTAAGCAGGGGCCAGTAAGTATTGTGCCAAAATGTCTTGGCATTTGGTGCTCTTCATCACCCCCTCTCTCCTGACTCAAGTCCCAGTCCCAGCCGCAGAGAAGCAGCCCCAAACCACGAGGCTGCCCCCACTATACTTCACAGTAGGTATGGTGATCTTCTAGTGATGAGACTTGTTGTTTTGGTTTTCTTCTTGCTGCCCTAACCCATAGCCCAGATGGGCAGAGAACACGAGATTACTGTCACATGCAAGAAATGCTCAGCTCCTGCCATAAATTCCTGCAGGTCCTTGTTGCTACCCCATTGCAGTATTTTCATTTCGTTTTCCTCAATATTATGCATTTGTTTCTGACTTTTAGTTTTGTTGGCTGTAAGGTAACATTAATGGTGGAAGATGGTTTGATGTGGTTAATCTTGATTTCAGGGTTCACACCACAACAAGACACAACTTCAGTAAGGGTGTGTGGACTTTTTTCATATCCACTGTACACGCCACAGCTCGCAGAAATTTGGATAAGCTGCATAGTGATTTCTACCACTAGCTTCATCACTTTATTGGATTTGAGGGCCGCTTTATTCACACGGCGCAATGTCAAAGCTGTGCAAATATTTGGGCATGTGATCTCTCAGCACAGCACAAAGTCACCATTTATCTGAGAGAGGAACACAAAGGAAGAAGGCGCAATGCCCTAATCTACCCCCAGGGTCCACCCCCGTTCAGAGTTCAACCAATAAGAACTCTTTATTTTGGTTGAAGGCCCCGCCCCCAGAAGGTTCAGCCAAGTGAAATGCATATTTTCACTGCAAAGGCCAGCCAATAGCACTTCATTTTCCCTCTGAGAAGCCCCTCTGGGTGGAATTTATCAACTGTAATGCCATGCAAGGCCTTTGTATTACTACTGAATACGCTCAGTGTGGTTCTGCAAGCAGTTACAACATAAATGTTTCTGAGGAAGAATAAAAGAGAAAAAAGATCATGTATCCAAACATACGGTAATGGAAATCTTCCAGTTATAAAAACAGGAAAGTTAACTAGAGAACACAAGTGAACAAAACACAATGTGAACACAACACAATTTGAAACTGCCACAAATTTTTCATCTATGCTGTATTTTAAAAAGCCAGAAAAGTTTTTTTAAATTCCTGCTCATAAGTAATCAGCACTGACATCCTAAACTTCCTGCAGTTGATCACATGCAAAGTTTAAATGCGCCTGACCTTGTCTGAAAAGCTCTTCCCCTGATAAACTGTGGCCCTGCAGCATTCTCGGGGAACCGCTGCTCCATTCGATAATGCCCCCCATCTCACAGAGACATTCAATTTATTTCATTAATGCCACTTTTTTCTTCTTTATGTTGTCGTTTTTGGGGCTTAGACATCTGTCACATGCAGCTTGTCAGCTTTACGTCCCCATCTATCAAATTACACCTCCCATTCAAAGCTGAATGATCTTGCTAATCAACTTGACACTTTCATTAATTAAGTTCAATAATGTAAGGAACCACAATGATGTCTAATCACCTGGAAAAAACATGGTTAGTATGTCTCAATAGGTAATGTATCTGCTCCGCTCACAGCATCAGCAAAGACTCACTACAGGGGCACTGCTGGACATGTGGAGGCCAGGCTGAAAAGGTTGCACCTTAAGCCAAGCTCAAGGTCCCTATGGGAAAATGCATAAATATGGAACTTTGGGAACCTCGTGGGTGTCATTTTAGCGCAATTAATGACTCCTAGAGTCCTAACCCCAACCCAAAAGAACACATTAAGTAATTTAAAATGATAGTAAAAAAAAAGATCATTTTTGTTTTTAAGCAGATGAATTTATGTCTATGAAGACATGTTCTTCAAATTTGTCATCACAAAGATAGCAAAGCAGGCATGCTTACTCACGCACACACAGACACACACAGCCATCTGCAGGACGTGAGGTACCACTGGAGGCTCCTGGGGTCCAGAGTGTGACGACTGAACACCGAAGAACTGAGTTTACTCATCAGACGTGCAAGGCAGACACCACCAGCTCAGGCTGACAGTAATATCTATAGTGCTGATAACCCTAAAACAGGAATATCGAGATGAATGCTCACGATTATATGCTGCCTATGTAAAGGCCCATTAAAATGAGAGCAGCTGGATTCATACATTTTTAGTTCCTTCTTTCTGTTAATTAGTCATAGGGTTGATGTTGAAATCATGTGACAGAACTGACCAGATCACTGCTGGCTATAATCATTTCCACAATGTCTCTGTACCACTTCAGCGTTGTTGTGCCTTTAACCAGCATCCGCTCCGTGCCACAAACCAGATGCAGCTGTACAAATGTGGGACCGTGTGATCGATGAGGTGAAAGGACACATCGGAGGCAACATATCAAATAGCACTTGGTTCTGTCCGGAGGGCCTCACCTGAATCCAACAACTATTTCCCTACCACGTCTGCAGTTTTGCCCATTGCAGCCCGCACTTCAGATGTTGCAATATCCTGAGCTGTCTGGCACAGAGGGATTTGCAGAACTTAGAGCTGCGTGGAGAGTGACGCTGTCTGAGCCCTGAGTTTTGTGGATGAGCACACCCAAGGAGCCCAGTGCCCTTATCTATGGATAGATCTCTACTGTCAGATCCCCATGAGGGCTGATGATGGGAACATCATGTCTGGTGTGCATGCGTGTGTCTAACTGTGACAATTTTTGTGTTCACGTTTGGATGTTAGAGTTTATGGCCCTATATTTGCATGCCAAGCATGCCGCAGGTGGGTCATTCAGTAAAGAAGATTTATAAAAATAATGTAATTTGTCAAGCAGGCAGTGTCAGTTTGGCTGACTGGCTAAACACCAGCGTGAGGACGGTTCCGGCACTGAAGCCATTGAGCATTCCATCCCAGGGAAGATGTGGCTGTTGTTTTAGGACCTCTCAGGTCCATCATTTTTAACCATTTACAAAACTGAAATGCAGAAAGTTCCTTGAAAAATATTACTTATGTTACCACAGCAAAACATGAAACTTATTCATGCATTGCTGTTATTCCACGTTCGGTTCCTTCAACGACTTTAGTTGGGTCTGGGATGGGAGGACTGCCACAGAAATTAACAGATCTGTTCTGGGATTGACAGAGCTGGCTTGGGTTAATCGACAGACGTGGCCTAGGATAGCTGTATGATCTGGGATTGACAGGTCTTGCCTAAGATGGAAAACTCTGACTTTGGCTGAACAACTCTAGTGTGAAATGGCCAGGGGGAATACAGTACGTGCAAACTGGAACAGAAGCTACCCAGCTCCTCTGGTCCTTACTCTATGAGATCTGAACACAAGCGGACAGGAGAAAGGGCAAACTGTACAATGGACAGGACAGGACATAGCAGTGAGGGGGACTGCAATGCAGCACAAACAGTGGCCATGTAGGAAAGCCAGAGTAGCTCGCAGTGATTATTAGATAGATAGATAGACAGACAGACAGACAGACCCAGGGTATTTGGTTGAGCAAAATGAATGGATGAGTGAATGAATGAAAATATTGACATATGATGCACATAGTTATGTAGGATGTTTTATGGGGGCATATGCTGTGCTGAGGGTGGACATGTTGGCAAGAGAATTCTGTATCAAATACACTTGGCTAGATCATCCCCCTACTGACTGCCACTAAAACTTCCCCAATTAACGGCTTGCTTTTGTGTGCCTAGTATGGACAGTGACTCAAAAATGGATGTTTAGTCAACAAAAAAGAAATTCTGTTAGAACTCTGGAGGAAACATCAAATCTGGGCTCAATCTGCGGTTTAGACTGTCCAGCCTGATATTAGGTCACTCGTTCTTTTTTGCCGACATACTTCTCAGTGTGACTCACGTTTGGCGCTTGGTCAGCTTTATGATGTCAGTTAATGATTTTCTAGTTTTTACATAAACACGTCCTCAAAATGCTCTTTACCATTTATGTACTTGGAAAAGTTAAGGCTGCTCAACTTCAAACTAGGATGGAAAGCTCACTATACACAGACCTTATCAAAGACAGATTGAAGAAGAGGAGGGCCAATCACGGTCGTTTACAGCACAAAACAAACCAATCAGATGAGCAGGAGGGGAAAGGGCCAAACAAAACTAGGATGAAAGGGCCAGTCAGTGCCCATCACAGTGGAAGGTGGTCCAACCAGAGCATGGCATACATAAACTGTTATTATAGCCATGCAGTGTCAGCCAAGGAGCAACAGGAGTAGGCCGAAGGACAGTCACAACAGCCACATGTTGTGTGCCCATGCAGGAGGGCCACAGATGTAGCTGTTGCTTTGTTGTCCTAGACATGTTACCATGGTAATCATCTTCCAATGCCCTAACAGGCCCTGTGGGATCCCCGATGGGCCTGTTACTCCAGTGTGACATAAATATCAGAGTTTTGTCCAGTCTTGAACACCATAGATAAGACCGTCTTTCCTTATCTTAGCTCCTGCCACATGTGTGTGGGGTGGGCTGAAAAACTGCTGACCTCTGCTGAAAAGGAATGATCCCAGGAACCGAGGCCTGCCAAAGACATTAACCGACTCAAATAAATGTGACTCTACAGTCAGAAGGGTGGAATGAAAACAGAACCAATCGATCAGAAAACAAAGGCCAGTCACTCCACCCCAGAGAGGGAGAAGGAAACTCAAAATGCTTTTATGAACAGGCAATCAGGAGGTCTGCCACATTCCCGATGGGGGCCAAGCCCTGGTTTGCTAGCCTGGGATGGTGCTGCTTATTACAGGTTAGGGCTCTGATCCCATTTCAGGAAGGTATTGAGTTTGATTCCTGCAGATTTCTGGGTCCTTGTGAAAAGCTCTTAGCCTTTGGGAAGTGTTGCTTTCAGATCCTGAACTTTCCTTACTGCTAAATAAACAAATGTAAATCTGGACAGTACAGGTGAATGGCAGCTTTAAGGTTAAAATCTCCTCATTATTTCACTGCTTTTATATTTTGTATTTAATCTGTTTAAAACAATGTTGGGTGCAAACTCAGCTTAAGTGAATTTTGCCATTCATAGAAACACTGATCCTATAATGCCCAACATTCTTGCATTAAGTAGTAATGATTATTATTTATTAATTATCTGAAGCCAAAAAAAAACATGAAACATAAAACGGTGAAGAGTAGCAGGGACCAGGGAGGCCTTGGCTCTATTTTTAGCTTTACTGCTCTCTGTCTCCATCCTGCTGTGACTCAAAGAGACGACTGATTCACCTGTAAGACGACTGATTCACCTGTAAGCGTGTGTCACAGATGGTACTGCCTTATGATGTCATTTACGGTGCTTTCATGACTAAACAAGATATACACTGCAAATTACGTCATTTAGCCTCTGCATGACAAGAGCTCAGAAGTGTTCGCAAAATATTTTCGATAAGCTTGGAATGGTGAGTCAGGTAAAGGAATTTTTTTATTGCATCCCTCATTCAGTCAACATGAGGTTGTAAACGCCCTAAAGGACAGTTTGTGTCTAAATCAGGTTTATTTACCAGGGAGCAATGCATTGTGGGTGAAAACTACCCAGAATACCCTGCAGCCAGACATAAATGGAGCTGATGAAGTAACAGATGAATGTCTCAGGGGTATGACGCTCTGAGCAGATTCTGAGGCTTGCACTCCTCCCCCCAAGAATGGAACAGATTCCTTATACATAGAATCATGTAACAACCTAGAATTAGATTAGAATCTCATGGCTCATCCAATTCCACCATACTCCAGTATCTCCACCTACCACCACCATGGTTTGAAGGTTGGTCACCAGGTGAGTCTCCCCTCTGTTTGTAGTATTGAACCCCATCACTTTAGGTTAGATACGAGCAAATATCTCACTTCGTCCATGTGTTAAAATATTATGTGCAAGCAGATTAAGCATTGATATGTAATCCATCCATCCATCCATCCATCCATCCATCCGTATCCTGGCTTGCACATTTATGGATTGTATTAAATAACATGAAGGCACAGTATACATTTATATTGATTGCATTTGGCAACCTTGTAATTTAAATGTTGATGTTTATACTGTGATCCTCTATTGGATAAACATCTGGGAAGATGATGTATGTTTACATTCTACATGTTTATTCCTATCTTCCGTCCTATATTTTTCCATGTTAATAAGGTGGCATCATTTTTGTCCGTATCTATGGATCCATTTACTTAAGGGTGTGCGATGTACACTAGATATCCCAGAATGCTTCATTCTGAGTGATCAGTCCCATCTGGACAAGCAGGCCTGGTCTGCTTCCATAGCTGGGAGTCTCCACACATGGCAATTCATGCTGTAAGTCTGCATAAACAGGTGAGAATCTGAGCAGACCAAGGTGGGAGCATTAGGAGAATGATATAACCTTTTGAATATACCATCTGTCACACAGCCTTCACAAAGCAGGGTCCTCTCAGTATAAATGCACTCCTGACTCCTTTAAACACCACGTAAACAGCATGGTCACCAAGGGCTCAGTGTTATATCTTGACGGTCACTAGAATGGGACTGCAGGCAGCTTAGACAATGGCAATGAATCAGGCTACAGCAAGCTGATGGAGGACTTTGTCTTGTGATGTATTGTGAACATGGGAAGTCAACATTGGGGGGAAACACCTACATCAGAGGTTAAGTGGAGGGGTCACGTGAACCCCCCCCCAATCATGGTCCTACACCCTGCTAACTATGCACTATGCTTTATTTCAAAATTGCCGAAATTTAAATGCATTTGCGACATAAGAGGCTGAAGTGTAGGAAACAAATTATTTATTATTACCAATTACTTAAATGCAAAGGTCTATTTCTGGGGTGGCAATGAAACCTCATTAAAATACATTAAAATATTGGGGGGGCACGTTCCCCCCATCCCACCCGGTTCCTGTACACCCCTGGTTGGGAACCATGTGCAGCTGACGGAGAAGGTGCTGTTGATTGCCAAGGGTCCCAGGAAGCCCCTGAGATAGGTCACCATCCAGGAATAGCATGTGGAACTGCTGAAATTCTCCAAGTACCTGACAGTTCATTTAAACAGCAGACTGGACTGGACAGACAATATTCCTCCACTATGCAAAAATGCTCTATTTTCTAAAGAATCTCAGGTCTTTCAGTGTAAGCAATAGGCTGCCAGAGAGGTTGTACCAATGTTGCATGGTTGCCACAGCACTCTATTCTGGAGTACCATTAGCCATCAACTCGGTCCACTGGGGTGCACTAGAAAGTGCTAAGGAGGATCTTTTCTATCAAATTACAAAACCCACTCTTCCTCGATCACCACCTGCTACTCCCATTGACTGCTGCGTTCCCGCCCTACACCACTCCCATGTTTACTACAGTGTGTTAAACTGCCCTACACCACTCTCATGTTTACTACAGTGTGTAAAATTGCCCCACACCATTCTCATGTTTACTGCAGTGTGTTAAACTGCCCTACACCAC
>JAACJT020000496.1:0-19310 GCA_009936485.2 Gymnarchus niloticus | reverse complement strand
GAGAAGACAGGAGTCACTGGAGAAGACGCTAATGTTGGGAAAGGTTGAAGGCAAAAGGAAGAGGGAACGGCAGAAGAGGAGATGGATAGACAGTGTAGTGGAAACAATGAACATGAGTTTGGGCAGGCTCCGAGAGGCGGTGGAGGACAGGGCAGTCTGGCGTGCTGTGGTCCATGGAGTCGCGAAGAGTCCGACACAACTGCGTGACTAAACAACAAAGGTTGTTAAATTTACAGAGATGCATTTTGATTATACTACATACATTTTTTACGTTACTCTTCTGAACATATCTCAGTCTTGTACAATTTATTTAATCGTAAATGATGTATAGTCTTCTAAATTCAATCGTGAAGAGAAGTTTAAATAATTATGTTCTGTTTTGGCCGGAAATGGTAAATCGCGCCCGAAAGTCTCTGTTAAGTGGCGGTTAGCTTGGCAGTCTCAGGTAAGTTTCTTCGTTTAAGTTAGATGTTTTGCAGAGCTAATTGTTGAATGACGAACGTAAAACGGATCAGAATAATACAGTTTGTATTCTCGTGTTAAGCGTTAGGGCATTTTGTCCCCAATTGTAAGCATTTTCCTTTTAGTTTTATCAAATCAAAGGTGCTAAGGCCAACAGTAACTAATTGCTTATTAGCCATTAATTTACAATGGAGACTAGCATAATTTAACGTTAGTACGTTTAGTAGTGCGGACGCTGTACTGGTCGGTCGTGGTGAAAGGAGAGCTGAGCCGACGGGTAAAGCTAGCGTTTTACCTTGCAATCTACATCCCAGCCCTCACCTATGGTCACGAGCTCTGGGTAGTAACCAAAAGGGTAAGGTCGTGGATACAAGCGGCAGAAATGAGTTTCCTTCGCAGGGCGGCTGGGCTCAGCCTTAGAGATAGGGTTAGAAGCTCGGACATTCGGGAGGATCTCAAAGTAGAGCCGCTGCTCCTCCGCATCGAAAGGAGCCAGTTAAGGTGGTTCGGGCATCTGGTTAGGGTGCCTCCTGGACACCTCCCTATAGAGGTGTTTCGGGCACGTCCGAAGGGGAGAAGACCTCGGGGCAGACCTAGGACCAGATGGAGAGACTATATCTCTAGGCTGGCCTGGGAGCGCCTGGGCATCCCCGTGGAGGAGGTGGCTGGGGAGAGGGAGGTCTAGGAATCCCTGCTAAGACTATTGCCCCCGCGACTCGATCTCGGATAAGCGGTGGATGGATAGACGTCTACTTTTTCCATAGTTTCATACAACTTAATTATGTAGCTTTAACATTAAAACATGGAAGAACACGACAAAGTTATGTTTGATTAACTGAAGAAAATTATACTGAACATAAATGTTATTTAGTATAGAATGATTATAACGAATATATGTCAATTATTTTTAGTTAACATAAATTTATGTGCAACCGAGGTACATATTTTTTCATGTTAATCCAGCAGAATTTTTGTTTCTGTATAATTAAATTAGCCACACGTCGTTACTGTTTTATGTCTGTGCTCCTAGTATTATTTGATTCCTGACCCATTGTTTCATTAAACAACAAACTTTACGCAGTTAGAAAATTATTATAATTGCTACTACTAATAATGCTAATAATAATAAATAATTCAGCTTCCTAACAACGGGAGAACTTAAAACGCGTTAGACAGTATTCAACACGGGGTTTATGTTTGCTATATATTGGTGTGCCAAATGCAAACAATACATTCATTCTGTTAACGTATAAAGCAGAAACGATTACGTTGTAGCATTTTGCCCCGACACAAAATTGTGAATTATCAGAAAATTCCATACCTTATTTTTCGGTTGACGTACTGTAACTATTCTGACATATGTCAGTCTGTATAAATAATACTAGTATTAACATCAACAAGAGCAACTATAACAACAATACATTTATAAGGTAACAAACCCTTGGTACAGTCTTACTTTGTTTATAACAAACTATACCGATATTAACAGTGCACGTTTGGTCTCGTCTCATCTCACCTTGAACGCCCTGGTGGATCTAAATTCGTCTTCTGTAATATGAAGTCCGATTGTAGCACTTTGCCGAACTGTGGACTGTACAAAATCCACCTCGAAGTCGGTGAGCCTAAGTATGACAGTGCGCCAGAGGTCTCCCACAAATTCATGACCCTCCAGGCTGTCGATGATGGGGAGACGGCGAAGGTGGTGGTGGTATTGAGGTGGGAGGGGGTTAAGAGAGAGCGATAAACGAGAGAGGAATCGTTACTGAGATTTCATTTTATTTTTTAAAGATGCGCAAACTACAAATCCTGTTATAGTTCAGTATTTTATATTGTCAAGAGAAGTGGATGATCAGGGCTCTTAACTGACGTGCAAGGCTCGTAGACACCTACTCCAGTAATTTTAAGGCTTCTGTGGTGGCAATTGTTACCTCTAAAATGCAAAGGTGTGGAGTCTGGATAGGCATACCAGCATATTTCATATTTAGCTGTTGCTTACAGTATCTGGAGGCAAGTAACTAATTTTTATTTACATTTTTTTTCTTGGGGTGCATTAATTTGCAATTAAAATGGTAAGTGGAAAAGATGTCTATCATCTGTAATGCAGCAACATTTGAAAACCTTAGTAAAACGTGAAGTCACTATTTTAAGCGAAGTTGAGTTGTGTTGTTAATGATTGATTTATTTTTCAAAGGAAGTGGATATTTTGTTCACTGCACTGATTCATTCTGTTGGTTCTATGAGTGAGTCATTATTGAATTCGTTCACGACTAGATACCTCCAAGTCTCCGGCCCCAACAGGAAATTATCCAAGTCAGACTTCGCCCATTTGAGAGGAATTAATATTCAAGGGGTAGGTGTCAGAGGTGAACAAATCAGTTAATGATTCTTGACCAATTAGAACGAACTCAAAAGAATTGAATCACAGAAAATAATCATGATTTCCATCTCTAAAGCAAGATACTCTTTGGCAATTATTTCAAAAGAGTCACTGAAAACGACAAACGCAGAAGAACTTCCATTATATGATGGCCAAAAGCGGTAGGAAGGCAGAATCAAGAAGTGAGCAAGCTCGTGCTAGGTATACAGTTAGGTTTTTTTGACTTTATCCACAGAGGTAACCAACCTGCCCAAAAGTGGTTGAATTTCATAATGCTAATCGTCCCTAGGAGTCCTGAAAGCCCCGTTTGTACACGGGATACCTTTGATTTCTCTTGTCCCGTGCATAGCGCACTCTATGACTTACGACCACCGTTAAATGTAACGCATGCAACTAGTTCTAAAGGTTCCCGGCAAATTTTTGTTAAAGGGATCAAGAATGGGAAATAAAACAATCGATACTGAAATCTAAACATTATAATGTATCTGATGGTGGGGATTGATCATCCTTATCAATGCATCTTTTAGAGTTGTTACCAGCAGTTTTTTGATCAGTTATGAGAAAGCAGCACGTTTTTCTCAATGGGTCTGCAATTTCTGGCCCCTTGCTGGCTGACTTTGGCCACGGTCTGTGTGCCTGATCAGACGCTGTGCATTTTGTTGCCTCAGCCTACAGAGATAAAGCAGCAGGCCACTCTGGGCAGCCAGGAGAAGAACTGTTTTTATAAATAGACTGGATGATCTGGCACAGCCAGCTGCTTTTGGTGGCAGTGAGATCAGCCATGGTGGAGGTAGCCGTGCAAAGGAGGGGCATATGACAAATGAGGAACAGACAAACAGAACACTCAAATGCACCTCCAGTTGACTGGTGGCTTCATTTGCTCGGTCTGATGATAACACAGAGTAAGTCAGTGTTTCTTAAGATTTGGGTCATGACCCAAATTGGATCACGGCCAAGTTTGTAATGGGTTTCCATGTGTCTACTGAAATGGCAATGGTAATCCTCTTTTTGGGTCCCTGCATGGTACCAAGTTTGTTATTTGGGTTCATGGAAAAGTTAAAGAACCACTGGAGTAAATAATCAACTCATTGTGAAAGCCCAACCTTGCCATCATGACTTTTTTGTCAAGCCCAAAAACGGCAGCCACTGGATGTGCCAGTTTGAGGGACCCTATGTTGCTGTGGCACTCCAGTTCAACCCACAGGGTTGCTGTGACAGTCACAACCCTATTGAAGAGTGCATTCGATGGAAGGTGACAAACACCATGTTCGTCACCACGTCCATTTACCTCTGTTGTTCATCAGTAGTTGTAGAAGTCTGTTGTGGGACATCCTAGCTGTGTGGGCAGCCACTGACAGTCTCCTTAGTTGTACGATAACCTGCCTTCAAGCAGCAGTTCCTGTGCGGAGATCAGATTTTCACCATGTGTTTCAGAGCTCTAAGGTGATAATGGGGAAAGGTCACCGTGGACACAGCCTCATATTTGAAAAACACGGCCTGCCACTGGGCACTGATGCAAATGAGCTCCCTGGGGGACATGTCCTGTGGTTTTAATCAGATCATTACTCTCTGTGAAAACACGTGTATATGCATGTATCTGTGTGTATCTGCATGTGTTTATTGCATTCTAGAGGCTATCTTCATAACACCTGTTCCTTGGGATGCCCATCCTGTGAGTGATGGTGAGGGACATGAGGTGACGAGGTAGTGTCTGTGACTAGGATAAGCAATTGGGTAATGGATGGTTGGATGGACATGTGTATCAGTGTTCTGTAATGGACTGGCATCCCATCCAGGGTGTAGCCCTGTGCCTTATGCTGCCAGGGATAAGGGATAAGCTCCAGGCCTGCTTGTGATCCTGGCCCAGATAAATAATTAGAAGATAGGTGGATGGACATGTCTATCAAATCTATGACTCAACAAAGGTTTGGGGTTCATCCACAATATGTGGCTGAGGAAAATGAGATGAACATAGCCTGGCTGTCATGTTGTTGTATTTGAATTTCTTCACAAAGTTTTTTTTTTAAAAATTTTGTTAGCCTGTGCGTTGGAAAGTGTCACGTGCTGCGTGTGAAGTTAAAAAATGATCTTCTGAACTCCTTCATTATGTAAATTGTATTCTCAGCATAAGCACCGATTAATCCCATCTAAGGCTTTGAAGCTTTGTTAACACAAAGACATCTTTTGGTGTAAAGAGAATTCATAAGATAATTTCCTCTCAAATGCAGGAAAGATCATCGTACAGTTTACGAGATGAAGGGTTACTCCAACATAATTGCTTTTTGCTAATTTGTTATATGTGGCACATTTACCCTTTCAGGTTACATAAGGGATCCCTAGAATCTCATTTCATCTTGGGTAGTAGAACTATATACTATTATCATCAACTACATTGTTTTTAATTATAGTTAACCATTTATTTGTTTGTATCATACAGTTAGCATTAGCCAGTATTTAATTAAATGCAGGTGTGTGTGTGACTTTGGGCATAACCTGGATGCCCAGTAACTTAAGGTTATAAACAGTTTTTAATTTTCATAAACCTGATTGATTTCAGTACAGGAATCAGTGCATCTGACCAGGTCCATCTCCCCTCCTGCACTAACTTCTCCAATTTTTAAAAAAAGTCCTTTGAAACCCTATAGAGACAGTCCTTCCTCTGAAATATACAGTACGCTTCCATCTAGTGATGGAACAAATGAGGCTTTAAAATCTGTTGTGGGTGGGAGAATCCTGAACTAACCAATCAATGCTGATGTTAAATAAGGCTTCAAAACTCATGGCGGGTGGGTGTATCCCAAACTACCAATGAATGCTGGCTTTGGGATACTCCCACCCACCATGGGTTTTGAACCATTGTTTGTCCCATGACTACCTCCATCTTCTTTACTTCTCATTCTTCTCACACAGCTGTTCTAGTTTGTCTGTGAACAACTACCCATGGAATTCTCCCATATTTAAAATGAATCCTTAAGAAGTCCCCGCTGTGAAGCAGTCATTTTTACCTTGGTTAGCATATTCATTTAGCTGAGTGGTTCTCAGTCCAGTTCCTGGGGCCCCCCTGTGGGTGCAGGTTTTTGTTCCAACCAATTCCTGCTTTTAAGCGGACCCCTCCTCATTTAATCATGCCCTAATTTCCATCATTCTACATTTACTGTGTATGTCAGTAAAATGTCAGTCAACATATTCTCTGCAAGGTTCATCTTTTAAATATTCCTTTTTTTTGATGGGTAAGACATTCTGATGTTGATTCTTATGGTTTGTCACTCTTACTTCTGTTTGTTGCTAATTATCACAAAAATGGTAACACACATTAGGTCATTAGGCCCTAATGAGCAGCAATGACAATGTGTGTTTCAACTTCTGTGATAATTAGCAACAAATGGAGAAATAAGAAGCAACACCACAATGTCTTATCCATTAAAAAAAATTTAAATCTTCAAAAGATAAACAGACAAGGCTGAGAATATGCTGATTGACACAGTAAATGTAGAATGATGGAAATATGAGCATGATTAAATGAGATGGGGTTTATGTAAAAGCAGGAATTATTTGGAACAAAAACCTGCTCCCACAGGAGGGCCCCAAGACCAGGATCTAGAACCACTGATTTAGCCTATGGCAGCATCTTAGTGCACATGGCCAATCAGCCCTTTTAGTTAAACCAGAGCTTGATGCCTGAGTGCTCGAGTTGCAGGGTTCACCTCACAGATCCTCCAGATCACATGGTCCCTGCCAGGTGGTGGAAGTCCCTGCTGATGCTTGGTCCACACTCAGCGGTCTTTTGATCAAGAAAAGTGCCACTACCTAGTGGAACATGTGCTCTGCAAACCCATTTGAACCCGGTGCTGTATCATGCCGTCTATCCAATGGTAGCTCTTCAGCTAAAATAGAATGAGAACAAGTCTTACCCATGGAAGGATAATTTAGCTGTTTATCATTGTAACAAATAGCTATCTACTTTTATTTGCAAAGGTGGCTGGGGAAGCATGCATTTTCCTGTTGGCTTATCAATATTCTCATCTCCCATTCCATCATTTGCCTGTTGCTCTGTTTCATACAAATGAATACTAGGAGACTGTGGGAAATGTTTCTTTATCACAACAATATGCAGGTTGACTCCATTCTTTATCGACATCTGTGCTTGGTGATAACAATTGATCAGCAATATGATTAAAGTTTAATGATGTCTTCAGAGATTATTAATTATGGAAATCTTCCTCATGTGGGCCATGCCTTATTTGCATCTGAACTAACAGCAGATTGCAATTGATCAACAGGTGTTAACTAGAGCGTTTTTAAGGCTGAACGCCAGGGATGGGATTTGGTAGCTGGCTGCCAAAGTTGGCTGTTTTCCCCCAGCCTTTGAGGCCCACCAGCATGGTACCGGCGAGTGGTTACAGCCTCTTGATGTGTTAGCTGTTGCTGTATCAGCATCTTTCCTTCCTGCTATCTATTACTCCTCTGTGACACTGTTGGCACCTTTGCTAAAAGGTAATGATGGTTTGGCCAAGCTATTCAAAGACATTGAAGAATGATACCCGGTATTTGAGGTCAGATTTGAAAGTGTGACCCCTCTTACAGGCACTGATTTATGTGGGTCTGAATGAGGATCTTGATGAACGCTTTCCAACAGTGGTCCTGTTAGGACATCATTGTGATGAGGATTTACTAACTGTAAAGGCTTAGATGAGAAACATACTGTAACTTTTAAGCAATATAATTAGAGCAAGAGGGTACTTTGATGAGGTAATGTTAATGTTCTCATTGAAGTGTTCCCTCAGCTAACTATATAAGGCAGCTTGGAAGTCCTTAAACCCTTGATCAAGTGAAAGGTCCTTCAGCTCATTATGGCTATATCAGTCAGAATGGCATTGTGGAAAAAAGAACCAGCTTAACCGTCTCAGTCCCTTGTTGGTACCAGAAATATAAACATTAACAACAGTTTGACAACAAAACACTAACCCATAAAGTTTGAGTTTTTAATGTTTCAATTTGTTTGCGTTTGAACAGTTTTTATTTTTTCTCCAGCATTTCATGAGGGCTGTTTTGAATGGTTCAATTTTGAGTCAATTACTTCTCATATGCCATATGGCCCCTATTAAATCCCAATTTCCTGTTAGTTAGGGGAGTTATCTGGAGACATTTTAATGAATCATTTATGTCATGGTTAGTTCTCTTGGGGTTGACCTGAGCTCCAGGCCTGTTTTATCAGACTGACATAAGGTTCTATGAAGGCTGTTTAAGGCTGTGAATCATGCTGCTACCTCTGGGGGGGTGGCGGCGGCATTAACATGGGAACTAAATCGTTGCTAATGACCTCACACGTGACATAATGCCACCTCAGGGATGGTTTAACTGGGAATTAGACTGGAGATGGTGGAAAACACACTTAAGGCCAGGGTATAGTTCTCTACATGAGGTGGTTCACACGTTTATACTCGAGCAATACAGACTTGGCTGTATTCATACTTCTCTGTTTGGCTCTCCCAGCTGCACAATACACACATGCACAATTGTGTAATGAAATTTGTGTATGAATACTGGTGATTGTAGCACATGTGCTTTTGATGTGCACTTCTTCGCATTGACAGTAATTTTGACCAGCATGTAGTCACCTCTGCATTCAGCCACGTCCATCTGCAGTTATGTCTAGATTGGGTTGTTTTGTCCATGTGGCTGGGCTGGTACCCCATATGTTAGCATGTGAAATATGAACTGGCCTTAGTGATGAGGTAAAATCAAACCAGGTTAAAGCTTAGCTCATAAGATTCCAATTGTGAGCTCCAACTTACTTTTAAGGCAGGTCTCAACTGCTGCCTTAAAGTAAAGGCACAATAGCTGTGAAATATTCAAACTCAAACAAAATCTTGTTGCTATACCTGCTAGTCAGGCTACAAGGGATGCTGTTACATCAGTTGTCATGCTCGCATTTTCTATAATACATAACACATCACTAATAATGTATTCAGTAGTGAGTCCAATTATTGCTTATAATGATGTTTTGTGTCGTTAATAGCTTATAATTTATTTCTGTGGTTTGCATGTGAAGTTGTTGATGATGAGAAGCATTGAGTGGTCGCCATCTCTCATGGGTGGGAGAGTCACGTGACCACAGTATCCCATTAATCATTAATCCTGTCTCGAGTTCCCAGTTTGTGTCTTCGCCTGTTCTGTTCCATTTCAGCAGTATGGATGCTTCCTTTATCAGGTCAGGTCAAGTTGAGGAGCATGCACTGGTAAAGCATGCTGCTGCACCTACCACACGACAGAACACGTCGGGATCCCGGTTGAAAACCCCCCAGGCCGACACGCGGTCCAGTCCCACCCTTCGGAAATGGCTGTCTATCTGCCACAGCCAGGTGTTATGTGGGCGCCCCCTTGGCCTACTCCAGCCGCTCGGGTCCTCAACAATGAGGATCCTGCGACCCGGGTCACCCTCAGGGAATCGCACCACATGGCCATAGTGCCGTAACTGACACTCACTCACAATGCAGGCAATGTGCCTCATTTGGGACTCCCCGAGCAACTGCACACAAAGTCAAACCAGCGGTATCCAAGGACTCTCCGAAGAAACACAGTACCAAAGAAGTCCAGTCTTCATTTCAGGTCACTGGATAGCGTCCATGTCTCGCAGCCATACAGCAAAACAGGGAGCACCAGGACTCTAAAGACTTGGACCTTTGTCCTCTTACAAAGATATTGGGAGCGCCACACACCCCTCTCCAGCGACGTCATGACCCCCTATGCTCTACCAATCCGTCTATTGACTTCATAGGAAGAGTAACCAGAGACATGAATGTCACTGCCGAGGTAAGTGAACCTCTCGATGCGGTTGACACTCTCTCCACAGATAGACACACTACTGATGGCTGTGCCCAAGAGATCATTAAAAGCCTGGATCTTGGTTTTTAGCCAGGACACTCGCAAACCCAGACACTCAGACTCCTCGTTCAGTCTCTCAAGAACTCCAATCAGAGTCTCCATTGACTCCGCAAAGATCACAGCATCATCGGCAAAGTCAAGATCAGTGAATCTTTCTTCACCTACCGATGCCCCACAGCCGCTGGACCTCATGACCCTGCCCAACACCCAGTCCATGCAAGTGCTGAACAGAGCAGAAGCAAGAACACACCCCTGTCGAACCCCAGAATCAAGTGGAAAGAACACAGCAGTTCTGCCTCCACTCTGCACAGCTCTCACAGTACCAGTGTACAGGCCGTCCATGACGTCTAGCAACTTCAGGGGGATCTCGCGAAGTTTCAGGATTTCCCACAGGGTAGCTCAATCAACTGAGTTGAAAGTTTTATGAAAATCGACAAGGCTCCACACCAGTTCCGATCCCCAACAGGCCTGACCCCATTGGCTCTATGGTGGTTTTGAGTCTTCTGGGGATGAGGCTTCCGAGGGCTTTCCCCCATCCCCTTCATGATGCATGCAGACTTCCTGTGGGCAGCTGCAGCAGAGCTACTCCAGCAGAGAGCAGAAAAGAGTCCTGTCTGCTTCGTCGGAGCTGTGTGAAATTTTCTTGATACGGTGGCTTGAGTGCCAATCCCACCACCAGCCCCCAAGTTTTTCCATGCAAGTTGGAGGACCGGTTGCAGGCCCGGATGCAGTTTAACGTCATACCCAGGACTTCATTTATGTCAACTCGAAATGCCAGATTGGCGAGGTGCTTGTGTGTGTAGAGTTCTTTCTTTTTTGTTTCTCTGGAAAAGAAGTTTAATGCTCCTAAAATGGAAATCAGAATGTATTCACCAACCAACATGATATTCCCAAAGTGGGTTTTCAAAGTTTGGAAAGATATTTTTTTAATATACATTTTTTGATGGTTTAAAATTTAAAACTGCATGTCAGAAATCTGGCCAATTTGGTCTCAATGGAATCTCCTTTAATTTTCTTCATTCCCTCTTTAAAAGTCTGGACTGCTCTTTCATCCAAGCCATTAGATGAAGCATGATAAGGGGTAGATGTGACATGGTGTATTCCATTCTTCTTCATAAACAACTTAAATTCAGCACTTTTAAAACAAGTGCCATTGTCACAAACCAATATTTGTGGTAACCCATGTGTGCTAAAACAGTTTGTTAATGGTTACCTGGGATGTTGCAGTATCAGTTGCATACACTTCCATCCACTTAGAGTGTGAGTCTATCACCATTAAAAACATCTTCCCAAGGAATGCACCAGCATAGTCAACATGAATTCTGGTCCATGGAGATTATGGCCATTCCCAAGGGTGCAATGGTGCTCGCTTTGGTGCCCTCTGATTCTGCTGACATTCCTCACACAACTTAACTGCCCTTTCTGTATCACCATCCATGCCCAGCCACCAGACATAAGATCTTGCTAACCCCTTTATGCGGGACATGCCTATGTAGGCCAAGTGCAGTTGTTTCAGCACAGTTGGTCTGCCTTGGGCAGACATTATTACACAAGCCCCCCACACAATACATCCATCCCTTATACTAAGTTCTAGGCATCTCTGATGGTAAGGCAGGAACTTAGAATCCACCTGGACGGCCAACCTTTCAACATCCACTCATGCACTTCGGACAGTATGTAGTCTCGAGCCATCCATGCTTTTATCTGAGCTGTACCCACAGGAGCATCATCCAACAAATCCAACATTAGAACTTGAAGATTCTTCTTCCTCAGGCGTTCCATTTAGGGGTAACCTGCTCATGGCATCAACGTTGGTATGGTGCTTTCCTGGTTTGTAAACAATATTGTATTCATAAAGCCCTTAGAAGAACAGCCCATCTTTGCACTCTAGGTGACACCATCTGGGGAACTGGTTTCTTTTCATTAAACAAAGAAATCAGCGGTTGGTGGTCAGTATAAATTGTAAATTTTCTACCATAAAGGTACTTATGGAAATGCTTTATTCCAAACATGATGGCTAAACCTTCCTTATCCAATTGAGAGTAATTCTTCTCTGCTGGTGGCAAGGTACGGGACAAGAGGCCTGGTGGTTTTTCACTGCCATCTTCCATCCTGTGCGATAAAACAGCTCCCACGCCAAAGGGCGAAGCATCACATGACAAAATCAATTCCTTGTCTGAAGAATAGTGTACCAGCACCTCAGCTGACTGCAAGAGTTCCTTGGATTTCTGGAAAGCCTATTGCTGTTCTTTTCTCCAACCCCACTGCACATCCTTCTTCAACAAGTAATGCAATGGAGCCAGCAAGGTTGCCAGGTTAGAGAAGAATTTGTTATAATAGTTCAATAATCCCAAATAGGCTTTTAGTCCAGAGACATCAGTAGGTGCTGGAGCTTACATAATAGCTCTCACTTTATCGTTAACTGGTTTCCGACCATAAGCATCTATCCTATGTCCTAAGTATTGCACCTCATTTTGCAAGAAGGAACACTTCTTTATGAACGCAAGCCGGCAGTGTTTAATTTCCCAAGCACTACTTTGAGATTCTTCAAATGTTCTTCCTCATTTTTGCCTGTCACCAGGATGTCATCAAGATAAACTGCAATATTTGGCATGCCTTGAAGTAACCCCTCCTTTGTTCTTTGAAAGATAGCCAGTGCCGACGACACCCCAAAAGGAAGACGGTTATAGGTAAACATACCTTTGTGGGTGTTCACCGTCAGGTACTTCTTGGATTCTTCACTTAAAAACATCTGTTGGTAGGCATGGCTTAAATCCAGTTTTGAAAACTGTTGTCCACCAGCAAGAGTGGCAAAAATGTCTTCCACCCTGGGCATTGGGTATTGTTCCAATTTTGAAACAGCATTCACAGTGAGCTTGTAGTCTCCACATATTCTCATCGAGCCATCTGGCTTTAAGATCGGCACTATTGGTGCAGCCCATTCAGAATATTGGACTGGCGATATTATGCCATCCTTCAGCAGTCGATCTAATTCTGCTTCTACTTTAAATCTCATGGCATAAGGTACAGAGCAATGTCTATAGAACCTGGGTTGAGCATCTGCTGCTACCCGAATGATAGCTTTTGTACCCTTTAACATACCCAATTCATCCTTAAATACTTCAGCATGCTTAGTGAGAACTTCATCCAAGGTTAAAGTTCCTATTCTCATATGCTTGATTTCATCCCAATTCAATTTGATTTCCTGGAGCCAGCCTCGTCCTAACAAGCTAGGACCTGAACCAGACACCACCACCATCGATAAAATTTTCATTTGCTTTGAATATTTTACATTAACATCTGCCACACCTATCACATTAATTCTTTCCCCAGTGTAGGACTTCAGAACCATTCCCGTTCATTTTAACTTTGGACACTCTTCTTCATTCCAAGTTTTCTTGAAGGTTTTTTCACTAATAATACTAATACTGCAGCTGGTATCGATTTCAAAAGTTAACGGCTTTCTATTCACTTCAACATGTACTTCAAAGGATCTCACTTTCCTTATGCAAGAAGCTTCCACACACGCCAAGGTAAACGTCTCTTCCTCACAGTCGTCTTCCTCCTTGTCCCGCATGTTATGCATGCGGTGTTGATGCCGACCGGCTCTGAAAATAGGTCTGGCCTCGTTAGCCTTGAACTCTCCCGTGCGCTCCCCTCGGACTTCTTATTACGGCAAGCTTTAGTTCTGCCACATATTCAGTGACTGTCTCCATGGCGTATCGAGATCGCGAATCAAATTTAAACCTCTGCACAATTTCACTAGGCTTTGGGTTGAAATGGGTCTTCATCAACAACACTAGTTGATCATAAGATTTGGCGCTGGGTTTCTCTGGGCTCAGGAGGTTTCGCAGTAGACTATAGGTCTGCGGCCCCAGTACACTGATGAGAATCGCTCTTTTCTTGTCTCCATCACTAATCTCATTAGCTTTAAAAAATTGCTCTAGTATTTTGCAATATTCCTCCCACGTTTGACTCTTTGGGTCAAATGCCACTAGGGTGCCGATAATATTAGCCATTTCCTCCTTTTTCGTCCTTTTATTTACTTGCCTCCTCTTCGCAAGCCGTTTTACTCAGCCTATTCTTCACCAGAGGAAAGAAATACGCATTCAACCCCACCTGAATTAATTGCCGTGCCGGAATCCCATCCTCGTCACCAAAAATTCTGTTGGATCGGGAACTGAACAATCCGGATAGGTGTAGAACAAAACTTTAATTACACTTCCTAGTTTAGTCCATACATTACGCCAGAACAGATGATCTCCTAACAAGAACCCAACAACTTGTTCTTTTTTGCTGCGCCACACAATCAGGATATATTACTTCCAACACAGCGCCACCTAATGGTATGGCGTATTATCTGTTATAATCAAGATACGACAATGTGACTGGATTTTAACAAAAGGACTAGACACAACCTCCAGGCTCTGCCCAGAACGCAAAAGACAACTAACCGGACAAGACAAGGAACACCAAGAAAACAGACCAATAGCAGGGGACTTGGAGATGGGTACAAACAGACCAGGAACAGAGACCAATACTAGCCGTAATATGGGAGTGCGCATGAAGTGCTATACCGGCTGTTTTAGTGTTTCCAATACCGTTTTGCCTAAGAAATATTTGTGTTCTGTAGCTTTTACCACAGACAGTGTGTGCCGCTTTGTTTCGAAAACAGTAGCTTGGCAAATGAAATGTGAATGTATTCTTCATTTGAAATCCAATTACAGCACAACCGATGTCACCTTGGGTTGTACCTGATAAGCATAAAAACTCTTTATGGACATTATTATTGAAACCGTGACAAAAACCTCACTGAGAGATCTCAGTGAAGTGCTCGTTATTATTGTGGAGTCGACCTTATTCACCAAGTGACGATAACATAGAATAGCTGCAAGAAAAGCTTGATAGGAAGTGATTGATAAAAATTTATTCATTTTTGTAAAGCATTTTGCTTTACAGTGTGCTTTACGTTGTTCATAACCAAAGAGGTCTCTCACACTTGTTGTATAATTCAAAACAAGCCCCACAATGCTTTATCAGTCTTTCAAGCACTCTTTTTTTTCTCTTCCATTAAGTTTAATGAAAACTCAAGTGAGGTTGCGTAATTTAAAAAATCACACTGGAATGGAAAATTAAGGCAGCAGACACTGGAGATAAACTGGACTTGGAACCAAATCCTACCTTGGGAGATTAGGAAATTGAAGAACTAATTAAAGAGGGCTTCAAATTAGGCATGGTCGGCTCAGCAGTTAGTACTATTGCCACATACCTCCAGGGTTGGGGTTTGAATCCCACCTCCTCTGTGTGTGTGTGAGTTTGTAGACTTTGCATGTTCTCCCCATGTCTTGTGGGTTACCTCCCACGGGCCAGAGCCATGTGAATAGGCTTATTGGTGACTCTAAAATGCTCATAATGAATGAACATGTGCATGTGCCCTGTGATGACCTGGCATCTCCTCCAGAGTGAACCCAAGTTTTGTGCCCTGTGCTGCCTGTGATAGGCTCTAGCCCCCCCGGTTGGAAAATGGATGGATTTTTTATTCAAATATGGGTGATGTGCCCCATATCCTAAAAGGTTATATATTTAAGCTGTTTAGGTGGACATAGGCATAAGTATTTTTTCTTACTTTAATTAGCTTAATGGCAAAAAGCATGCAGCATACACCACATCCACACAGGTGTTAGTCATCAAGGCCACTTATGTTCTGTAGATTAGACAGAGGAGTGGGATGATAAGAGCCTGAACAAAGAACCAGCTTCAGCATCTATTTCTACATGGTAACAATTGGCGAAAAGCCACAGATTGATCATTATTTAATGAAGCACAGCATGAATCTTGCACTCCTATTTTGTTCCACTCAATGGTGCAGTCCTTCAGAAATGGAAGACACTTTGGATGAAAGTGATTTGTTTGTCTTTAACCCCTTCCTTTTCTTTCTGTTCTCATTTGGCCTTTTTGACCTGCTTCTTCATGAAATGACTGGGTAATGATGACATCATGCAGCTGCTGGACTCCTCACTCAGTCCTTCCAAAAATTTAGAGCAAAATCCCAGCCCTGCAGCTCAAGTTGCAACACTACTGAACTGTGACATAAACAGAGAACATTCTGCTTGGATTGATATTTACCAGAGAAACAGAGTTGACCAGTGTAAAAGTGTCAGTGTACTTTCATAGTGTTCAGGGTGGGGGGTCCTGGAGACGACATTCTAGGATCATAGATATAAACAAAATAGCACTTTCCTTCAAGTATGCCGTATTTTGCTGTTATCAACTGATCCTTCTGCCAGATGGGGCAGTGTGCAGCAGTAGGTTTCACCCATCCCTTCGTGAAGCCAGGATCATTTAACATTAGCATACCTTATGGGTTAATTAACACTTGATGCACAGTCAATGTATCTAATCCAGTGTGCTGGTAGTGAAACAGTACAGGTGTGTGGAGAGGAGTCTCAAGGCAAGAGGGGTTAAGAACCATAACTTCATAAACTGTAAAGATGTAGTGTAAGTAAAGTGTAAGAAGCTGCAGCCTTCTGGTGATTTCCAAAGAAGGATTTTATCCCTTGGTAAAGAGTCCACACATTTGAATTGGCTCACCTGAGCCAAAGGAAATCAGAACCAAGATCCCACAGAAGGAACAGGCTGATAAAAGCTCAATTACCCCCAATGATGATAGCATACGTCCGAGGTATTCTTCAGGTGAGCAGATGTGGAGCATGGATGTAGTTTCTTGTGACTGCAAAAAAATACATGGAAGATTTCTTAGGTCATATTTGTGTTCTACCTTGATTAGAAGATAGAGATAACAGTCTGGTGCCTAGTGTCCTCAGATTCCATTTGTCCAGTTTGGTCTTGATATTGTCTTAGGGATTCTTAATATATCGTTGCAGTGAACTATAGGAATATTCAAAATTTATTTCATGTAGTTAAGGATCAGTGAGATACAGCTTTTACCACTCTCCTGACTGCCTGACACCACTCCATGGAGAGTTGAAGCCTTTGTGTATGTTGTGTTGGCTTTGTGGCTTGGCCTCACGCAACAAATTATTATGTGCTTTGCTGTTGGGCCTTTTCCAGACATGTTGGGAACATACCATGGTTTTTTAATTCCCCCATCAGAAGAGCACTCAGTGTCTCAAGTACTCATCTGTTGGCAGGCCCATGAGCTAATTTTGGCTTGTTATGTTTAAATTTAATTCAAAGGACCCAGCAAAGGGAAGGACTGCCCTTAGGTATATTAATCCCAGTTATGATGATGTAGACAAAATGCTGTCTAGTTCTCAATCAGTCCAGTGGATTTTGTACTTATTTTTTGTACTTATTCAGGCCAAGGTCAAGCGGAAGCCTACCCCAGGGCATAAAGCTGGAAGACACATAGAAGGCCACATACCCAACAGGTATTTGGACCACAAGAGGAAACTGGAGTATGCAGAGCACATGCCTACTCCAGAGGCAGGATTTAAACCTCCAACCCTGCAGATGAGGCATCAGTGGTACTCACAAATCTACTGTGCTGTCCCAGTTTCAGGGTAACCCACTAGGAAATACTTTGTACTGCTGCGTGTGGCAATAAATCAGAATGTTGTCAAACTTCATGCTGGGAGTGTATGTTGTGCTGCCAGTGTGGCTGCGGCCACATTCCCAGTTGTTCCATTGTTTTTCGTTGAGTTGAACAAGGCAGTGGTTAACAATAGTACTACTTGCGTGATTGTTGTTATTACAGGAAAGAGAGCACTTAAAGGTTCTTGACTCTGTTAGCAGAGGGCAATTTATACTGTACATGATATATATGATATTCCCATCTTTAATCCTTTCATAAATTATAAAATGGGTAAATAATGGTTTATATGTCAACACAGTGGTAGTGTTAGATACTTTTAATATCCGGAAAGCAACAATTTGCACTTGTTGAGTGGGTAACGTAGTCAGAAAAATTGTAAAAACACGGACATCCAGGGAATATGAGAGGATTTCTGTGTCACTGGGTGTGAAAAAGGCAATTGAAATGAATGAGTAACACTGGGGTAAGAAGTGTGAGGTTGTCATATAACCACTGATTGTTCAAGATGATTTTGCATGAAGAAAGCAGCTAGGAGTTGCCTTTTCTCTACTGCATATTAGTATGACAGTTTCAGCCACAGGGGGAGGCCTTGGTATCCCGCAGAATGGACGGTGTGTGCAATGCAATCACCTGACTACGCAAAGAGGAAACCGGATCACTTCGTCAAATGCCCAGTTAAGCCAGTCCTTCCATTCCAATGTTTTTCTTCTCATCTTTTTCTCAGGATGTTTTTTTTTGTTTCCAGTTCCTTTTCTTCAAACCAATTTAGAATTACGACAGAGCTTTATTTAGCATTCTTCAGATGTTGAATAACGGTGTTTTCCAAGGACATTTCAAAGAAAACTCTGATGCACGCACCGCATCACTTTAGCCTGTACTGAAGTCTGAATGAAATCCTCTTTACTTAGCCATTCTGATGTGTATGACAGCGAAAGCTCAGTGACCCTCCTTATTTGAATGTAAAAGCTTATGTCTCCATTTCGACATTTGTTAACTTGTGGGATTTGAAGAATGGGGATTTTTTTTCTAATGGCAGTCTGGCACCTGATATATTCTGTACAATCACAGACATACTTTATTTGCAAACATTAATCATGCAAGTAGGAGACTAAACAAGCGATCAGTCTATTGGTCTCATAGGTATGTTCCACTGGGTTTGTTTGTGGATGACAGAATTAGATTAAGCTGACAAAACAAAAGCTGTAAACTGACTGTCCTGGGTTGTTTCCAAACATCTCCAGTGTCTGACTGAAATCACTGGTTGAAATGGCAAAGAAGCTGGTATCCACAGAAGTTATGTTCCCTGGGTTTGCTGGACCCATAGTAAGTCTGGAACAGTCAATAATTCATGACCGACCCCCCACCTCCATCATGGCATACTGCTATACTGTTCTGTAGCAGATTGGGCAGTAGTGAAGAAGCAGGACTTCTTGCTCATCCATTGATGGATGGATGGATGGATGGCTATAAGGACCATGATGCCCTGTCTCTCACTGCCTGGTTTAACTCAATGGGAGGCAACATAGAGGAAGTGCAAAACAGAAAGTGAGTTAGACCTGTTTTGTCCGGTCTTGCTGTTGTACCATAAAGAAAAGCAGGCAATTTTAAATATAGTTTTGTTCTTCCTTTCTCAGACACAAGGCTAGGGGGACAATGTTCCTTAAACATGCTTTTGTGTTGCCTTTCTGAGGATGGAGGGTGGGGGATTAATCACCTTTAAATTTCATGAATCTTTGGCTTTTGCCTTTGGCTCAGCTTGTCAATGATGAAAAATATGCATCATGGCTGCACTCACATTTGGCAATCAGAGAGATCATCTTCATCCTGTTCACCTTTGTGTTGCTACTTTATACTCACATTTATGAAAACTTGACATGTGACCTTTGTTTTTTGTTTTCAAACTGCTTTTGTTGTGTGTGTGTGTGTGTGTGTGTGTGTGTGTGTGTGTGTGTGTGTGGGGGGGGGGGGGGGTTGGGGGGGGGGTGTGGGGTGGCGGTGGGGGGGCGGGGGCGAAAGAATGACTGGGGTAAG
>JAACJT020000495.1:0-19313 GCA_009936485.2 Gymnarchus niloticus | reverse complement strand
CCGTGCCTCCCGCCCCCCGGGGCGCGCCCCCTCCCCCCCGCCCCTCGGCCCCCGCCCCCCCCCCCCCCCCCCCCCGAAGTCTGCATTCATTAACCGATTAACTGGCATTTCAGAAAAGTCTCCTGACAAGTCTAGCAGCCCCCTTGTTTGTGCAATAAGCAAAACTTGCAAGTGTTAGAGGGTAACGTCTGGTACTGAACTGGGGTAATATGACAGATGTGCTTGCATGCTGCCTATCAATGTTCCACCAATCCTTACATTGTGTGACATCTGATTGTCATCCAGGGGGCTTTGACCCTGTCGTATTTTATTGACCGCCCCCCCCAGTGCCTGGCAACCGAGGCTGCTTCAAGGACAACGGGGACCCACCTACTCTGACGGGCAGCACGGAGACTTCCAACAAACTAACGATCCAGCACTGCATCAGCTACTGCAGGGCACAGAGGTACAAGGTAGAGTCCCTGCAGAACGTTCATTTAATGTTTTTAATAAAAAAAAAAAAACCTAGCAGTGTAATACACACCCATCGAAGAATGCGAGTTGTCTAGTAAAAGAATAGATATTGTACTATAGGAGAATATACGGTCACATAGTATAGTAGATCTGCTATGGTATGATTGTGACTTTGGGATGGCAAACAGAACCATGTGACACAGATGGGTATAGGAAATGGAAACGGTGTCCTCATCGGGGGTGGTACACAAGCTGACATGGCGGAAGTGCTGTTTCGGGAGGAACTGAAAAGATCAAAGGTATAGCCTCGAAGGCAGCCAAGGCTTTAAAGGGTAGCGTGAGAACGCATTACAGGCAACGAGCGCTGTGTGAAAGCAAACGATATGTAAAACTCCAGTCACCTGCCACCTGCACCCATGGTCTGCCATTGTGCCCGATTCTAGTTTGATAAAGCGGACAATGTTGTCTGGGGGGGGTGCTTAGAGTTAAGCGATAGCCCTTCTGTGATCAGAATAACTTTATTGATCTCGGAGGAAATAGTTTGAAATCACTATGCTTGCCCTACCGCTGCAGCTCGCTGGGATGGAGGCAGGGTACGCTTGTTTCTGTGGTGACCACCTTGACTACAGCCTCCACGCGGAGACGCCCAGCACCGAGTGTAACCACGTGTGCTTCGGTGACCACACACAGCCATGTGGGGGAGATGGCCGCATCAATGTTTTCGACAGTGAGTCCCCGGCCACCACTCAGTCCTATAGCAATCCCCCTGTAAGCTGAGCAGTTATGGCTCCGCCCCTGAGCTGGTTTTACACCTCCACTGTGTTTGCGGTTTGGAGACAGCCAGGCTGTGCTTTGACATTGTGCTGTTCAATTCGCAGCACGGGTCGGTTCCTGCGGAGGAAACTACACCACCCCCTCAGCGGTTCTGTACTCCCCGGACTTCCCCGACCCCTACGGGCCAGGCCGTGTTTGCTACTGGACCATCCAAGTTACCGGGGCTGAGGCCATTCTTTTCGATTTTGCCCTCTTCGACATCCCAGATGAGGTGGACATGGTCGAGCTGCTGGATGGCTACACTAACCAGGTGGTGGCCCGCTTCGATGGAGGAAACCCACCGCGGGACACCACCAATATCAGCACAGACTTCGCCATCCTTTACTTCTACTCGGACCGAGTCAACCAGGCCCGAGGCTTCGCTGTTCAATACCAAGGTTTGGCACAACTTTGTTTGGTTAGCAAAGTGGACAGATTAAGCACTGCACCATAAACACATGAGCCAGAAAGCAACATGTGGGAAGACCCCCCCCCCCAAGGCATATTAACCTACTAACATACTAAGTCAGAAGAATGGGAGAGGTGAGATGAAGGGTCTCTCAAGCCCATGCTGCGATTGAAATCTTCCGCATGCTGTCAAACTGCTGAGTGGGCTGAGAACCGGTAAAGCAGCCCATGAGAATCAGCAAATGAACTGGCTGCCACTACAGAGAAGCTAACAGCTACAGGTCTTCATTTAGAGTTTGAATGTGTAGCGAGGATTTGAATGACTTAACCACACAGCTCAGATCCTCCACCAAGAGCTCCCCATCAGGTAATGGTGTGGGAGAGACCGTGCCTGGTCTGTGGCTGCTGCAGTAAAGTCAACCTTGCTCAACAACCTCCCACCCCTCTTTGCCATGCTTGGGCCTCACTGTAAACAGCTGGCCAGCAGCAAATACATTGCAGCTGTTTTTTTTTTTTTAATCACCTCCCCCTACAAACATTACTCCTTATAAACATATGCACTTTTCCACGGTCTACTGTGGAAAGTCTAATATTGGAAAGGTTTCTCAGGTTGAAGGACATCTTGAAATGCCCAAAGTCACCTAGCACCTGTCACAGGTAGGGTGAGGTCATCTGTCCCTAGCCAGCGCATCAGAAGGGGAACGTTTTCTCTCATCGCTCTGCAGAAGCCAATTGTCATCTGCCTTGTGGGATGGGACACATTTGCTCTCCTCAGTTTCTCTGTGTCCGCATGTGTGGCAGCACTAGCGAGACCAGGATTTGGGCCACTGGGGCAAGAGGAAGATGAGGAGGAGGATGAAGAGGAAGATACCAGTGCGGCTGACCCAGAGCAGGAGTCTGAGGCAACCACAGAGCGGGCCAACACCAGTCTGAATGGACACTCCAACCACATCGTCTACGTCATCACTTCTACACCAAGTGAGGTGGACCGGAACATCCCAGGTGGGTGGTCACGGATATAGCACCCCCTACTGGTTGAAACCCATGCAAATTTAAGCATTGGTCTCTTACAAAATGTTCAGATCCTTATTGCCTGTTTGCATGTCTCCTGCTTCCTCTCTACACTCACTGTCAGATTCATGTCATCCCCTCACAGCATGGACCATCTATGCCACAGCTGCACTGCTCATCCTGGTCATCATAGCGACGCTGGCAAAATTCTCCCTGCACGTGGCAATGAGGTGAGTTGCTGTCAGGCTTCCCTATAGGTCTCAATCTCATGTGAGTGGCAGGCCCACTTGGGTTGTGCAGACATAATTGCGAGCTGACCGATCTGTATGATGCCTGCTGGTATGGGGGCAGTGAGGTAGCAGACGTGTTTGGTGGCTTCCACTAGCCTTCTGCTTCTCCCTCAGGTCATCGACTTACCCGGACCTCGCTGCAGCGGAGACCTGCACTCAGAAGACGGCCACCGACCCGTGGGTCATCCTGTACCGGCCGTCCACCATCTCACTCTTCAAGAAGAAACTGAAGAGTCACCAGGGTGACCTCAGTCCCCTGGTGAAACATTAAGGTAGGGAGTGGAACCCCCCTGCATTGGCTCTGCGTCACATCAACCACGTGGGAGGGATTTTTAACCAGAAGAAACCAATGGCAGTGTCACACAAAGCACTTAAGGACCAATCAGAAATTGCAGGGCAGGGGCCAGTTGCTTCTTGGGTCTGTGCTGCTTCTGCACTGGCATGTTGGACAGGACTTACCGTGCCTCTGCTCCCTAAGCCGTTTATCCTCCGCTCAGCGGTCAGTGCCTGCCTATGCACCTTTGAACCTTGAGCATCGGTTAGGAGATGCTGTTACACGTGGCTTCTCTCCATGGGACGGTCAACGTGAAAAGCTCGTTGCTGGACTCCCTGACCCCATCCTGGTGACCGAAAGCCATAGCCTCCTCGCCACCTCAGCTGTGCATTGCTGTTGCTTCTGGTTTCATTAGAGCTTATTTTATTCTCCCTGGACCTAAAATGGAAGAGCCTGTTACGTGATGGGAGACGCAACAAGCTCTGAGCTGTACGGCAGAGTCTGGTTTCTGAAATTTTAGCACTGCTCCTGAGGTAGACACCCTCACTAAGGAAGTCAGGTCTACATCCCCAGTAGTTTCATTTTAGTGTTGAAGCATAAATGGCTTACTGGGCTTTCTCTGCGTGTCATATTACTCGGTGTTATTTACTACTTGTTTACAGGGGGCTTGTAATGTAATGCAGTATTTAAGTGCCTGTTTCAGACATGACCATGTTTTTCTTAAACCACAGTGCCACCTGTTGCTGCAGTAGAATGAAAGGGAAATTTTATACAAATGTAAAATGTATTTAACGCAGCTAAAACTAGTGTTAGGTTTGTAAAAATGTTAAATTGGTTTGTGAGGTACTTGTGGATCACTGTTCACCCCAGTACACTGATACTTAACCTGGTGTTCTATCATGCAATGTAAAATATTGAATTATTTATGAACTTGGTCTAAATGAATGTATTTGGTGTTTTAATAAACACGCATGTTTCTAACCTCATGCCTGGTGCCCACTGGCTCTAAGGGGACTAAAGTGGGTGAGGACAGTGATCGTCTGGCCAGGTTGGGACCAGGATATAGATGGGTCCTTTCTAGTCCCTTAGTTGCAATGGCATGTTCTCACCCCCAATAAGTGTTATGTATAGCAAAGAATCTTTACACCCCAAAAACAAGTACTACTTTGTTTAATGTACTTTTGCCCCTCAAAGGTGCTGTGTACAATTACCACCTTTACTGATTAGAAAGATACAACACCTGAATAAAGTTAGACCATTTAGTGAATCACTGCATATTTGCTGCTATAGGTTGATGCCCATAACTGTATACACAATTTTAGAAATCTTGAAGTGCTTAAAAAAAAATTGTCATGACACAAACCAGTTTTCCTCCTGGCGTGTCTAATCCTGTCCAAGAACCACAGAACTGCAACCTTTTACAGTGACATTGTTTGGCTTAGTGATACTCTGTAGGGTTCACTGTTCTCAGTCCTCAGCCTGACTGGTCTCCATTTTAAACATCTCACCCTCAGTCTTAAATGGGTCTAAATCTGTCTTCTGCATCATTCTAAGTGCTTGGGTAACCTGGAAGTACCCAGAAAGCAAGCTTAAATCCTCTAGCCCAATCTAAATTCTGACTCGAGAAAACTGAAAGCCCAGCTTAACTACACGATTTGTTAAACCCACTTTCTAAAACAGGACTATGAATCACTGTTCTCTCCAAGTATACTGTAGATCCCACTCAGTCAACCAACCTAGCCAGCCAGCAGATGCCATGAACCTGGTCACTATGCTGTACATGACAGATTCCTATTCAGACATTCTGGAAGGCAATGATGATTAAAAAAAATTAAGTAGCAAATGAAATGAAAGTGGCTCACTGCGCAGAGAGCAATGCCAGGGTGGGAGGACATGCTGTCGCAACTAAACAGGCCTGCAAGTACAACAACAACAACAACAACAACAACAACAACAGTCCGGTAAATAACTGCTCCATGGGTGAAGAGCCAAATGTGTCAGCCAGCCTTAAACCTATGCTTAGGTGCATGTTAGATTACCACTAGATTCCAGGTAGGTCAAGTCCTAGCAGTGATAATACACATTCTTTCCTTGGTACCTACAGCTGCTTGGGTCACACATGAGCTGATCATCAACATGTACCAAAAGACAAACTCCCAGCATCTGTACACAGTCCTCCAGTCCAGTAGAGGGCACAGTAAAGAATGCCTACCCAGGACATTAGCACACCTGTCTACTCCCAAGTGCACAAAACTTCATTACATGAAAAATGAAGATTTTGGATACATGTTAAGAAACTATACAGTGAATCAAAAATCCATGACTAAGTTGCACTAGCACAAGCATTAAATGGCATTTCATGGAAAAATAGAGCACCTAACAAGAATATTCACACCCTGCAAAGCTCAATCTCAACACACTGAACTACCATAACATCGGTGCTGAATACCCATGTAAGCAGCAGTTCACTTTCTGCATTTGCTTTGATTATCCACAAACAAATAACTCTGGCTTTAAGTATCACCATTACATTTATCACATGGCACTTAAATCAGTAACCTGACAAAGGTGGGTTTAAATATTTCCACAAGTAAAACTACATGTTGAAAGGGACGCTAAGGATCTATACTGGGGCAGGGTGGTCTGTACACCCAGAAGACCAGGTACATCTCCCACCCTGCTGTCATGACATTGCTCTCATCCACACTGGGGAAGCAAACCAAAAGAAAAAAAGTAATCCAAGGATTCAAGCTCTCCCCATTGAAGCATCAGGATCCATCCTCTCCCCCACCCTGGGAAGTTGTAGGGCTGAGGCACCGACATCCCTGAGCGGGCAGAGTATTTGGGGCTACCAAGACCCTACAGAGTGGTTTCTGGACAGGCAAGAAGCACAGGATCAAGAGGAAGTTCTGAGACAGGCTAAGCTTTTGCTGAAAAATACAGTACACATTCCACCTTTACTTGACTAAATTTTATATATTAAGTATTACACTATAAAAATTTGATTTGAAATCCCTCATAAATAAGGCTATCCCTGACAGTTTTCCAGAGCTTTCCACAACCCTGTGCAATGAGGTAGAACCTGCAGCTGAGAAGATGGGTTGGACATGGCCTCAACATCTCCAGGCACTGTATTTATTATAGTTTAAAAAAAAAAAAAAAAAAAAAAAAACCAACACACACACACACACACACACCCTTTGTCAAGGGGAGAGAGGAGGACAGGCAGAGCCCATCCAATGACCCATTAAGCTCAGTTGTACCTGTTTCCCATGTGAAAGGTCTTCAGTGCACCATCCAATCACATGCGAGATCTAGCACTGACCCCGTTGAAGAGCATTACTGTTAACAGCTAAGGGGCCCATGGCCAGGTCACGTGAGGAGGACCTTAAGGTCCTCGCCTGCAGTTTGCCTTTCCCCCAGTGCAGGGTGGAACCCAGCCATCAAGGACTCGTTTGAGCCTGATGGATCTCCATCATCCGCCACAGCACGGTACACCCCACAGACCTCCTCCCCCCCTCTCTGAACAGCATGCTGGAGATCAGGTCTCACATGCTGTGGCATTTTGTGGTTCTGCCGACCTGCCCCACAGAGGTTCTGTGCCCCATCTGTGCCAGGCTGGGCCTGGTCTGAGGTAGTACTGAGTCTAGCACAGCAGCACTGCCGACTGTCCCAGCCCAGCTGGTCCTTGCCAAGACTGCCACAGGTGTGGCCCTCCTGGTTCCCCCGATCTACAAGGCTGACGTTACACGAGCTGCAGGCGGTGGAAGCTTCAGTCCACAGTTCCTGAACGCATTGCCCATTGTCAAACATTTCCAGGAACTTGGGTTCTCCCAGGTGGTGACATTTTTCTTGCGAGGCAGCAGGCAGGATTTCAAAATGGCAGCCATAGGCCACAGAGTGGCCACCCCTGTAATCTGGTGCCAAGCTAGCAAAGTCCACCCTGGTGCCCCCTAATGCCCCAGGCGGTGTAGTGCTGTTTCTCTCCCTAAGTTCAATCTTTGTGCTGTGGTCAAGGCTGCAGTACCCACGGTGGGCAGGGGGGGTGCCATTTCCCACGTCGAGCTCTGGTCCCCCGCCAGGACTCCTGCTACGGTAAACGTAAGGGTCGTAGTCGCTGCTCAGTGAACTGCGGAAGGTGGAGGAGCTACCAAACATGCCCTGAGTGCTGATTTCCGTGGAGTCCAGCACTGAGTCGTTAGAGGAGGAGCGGCCACGCCCACAGTGGGCGCCGCTGCTGCTGTCACTGCCGAGTCCATCGCCCAGGTAACCACTGCATACAGAGTCATTGCCGTGGTAGCAGGTGTGGGCAGGGCCAAGGCAGGAGTGGGCAGCGAGCGCAAAGCTCCTGTGGAGAACTGTGGGGCACAGGAGGTCAGGTGGTCGTTCTGGTGCCAAACCAGTCCTTCCGGGAGCCTGGGGAAACGTTAACCCCCGGTCATAGTAGTGCTGATACAGGGTCTCATTTGGGGAGAAGCAGGAAGCCCGGGGAAAGGAGCGGCCATGGGGCCGGGAGCGCTTGAAGGCGGAAGTGTACGCCGAAGACTGATAGAACGGCCCCCTTGGCTGGTGGAAGCCCCCAGCGGGTTGGGTAAAAATTCTTGCAGGCTGGGAACAGAACCTTAGGAGCCTCGAGGGGGCGCCACCCACCTGGGAGATGGGCCTGTCCAGGCGGATCGGGGGGCGACCATGGAGCCAGGCGGAGACCTGTGGGGGGCACCGAGTCCGATCAGTGTGGCCAAACGTGGTCGTCGCAGTCACCAGGTTGGTGTGGGGACCCACTCTGGTGGCGGTCAGGGGTGTCGGTGCCATGTGGTGCACACTTCCCGGGTGGAGGATCGAGAGTGCCACCCTCTGACGTCGACCATGAGCCGGGACCCCAGAACTGACACACGTAGAGCTGAAGTTTCCTTTCTGTTCTGCAAGGAGAAATACAGCTAAAAGTGAGCACTGGTCACCCCTCCTCCTTAATAATGTGATTCTCTCAAATTCAGGAACAGGTAAATCAAAAAAAGAGGAGGGGAAAAAAAAAGGAGGAGGAAAAGAATCAAACACTCGGGAGAAGATCATTCAAATTTTACCTTGTGTCACATTTTTGGTAATTAAAAAAATAATGGCTGCCATTCTCCTATGTGCATTTGATAGTTTCCAGTTTAAAAGCAACGGTACAGCTACAGCTCTTACTAGAAGGCATTTTTGTACTTGTTGAAAGATCGTATGCATTAGAATTTTCAGCTCAGACCTAACTCTGGAGTCAATGAGTTCAATAAACAGCCACACTGGAATATGACAATATTATACCAGTAAAAATTAATTGCAAACTAGACACCATGCAATTTACATACACTAGTGAGCATTCAGAAATTGTAAACTATTACAACCTGCAGTGGATTGGCGACCTGCCCAGGGTGTACCCTGCCTTTCGCCCAAAGTCGGCTGGGATCGCCTCCAGCTTCCCTGTGACCCTTACAGATAAGCGGTTTAGAAGATAGATGGATGGATGGTAGGTAGGTAAACTATTACAACTAACTCACGGTTAAAAGTTGTTTAAAAGTGGGTACATTTGCACAATAGTTTAAATACTTCCTGTGATTAGGATTGCAGAATGTAATTTTTTTTTTAAATCAAAATTAATTAAAAAACTGATAGGTCATCACTTTGTTCAGTTGACATCTACCCAAGCCAACTGTAAGCTGTCAATGGCAAAGGCACACCAAAAGCATAACTGACAATTTTATGAAATGAAATCTAGTTCTGTGTCCACTACGGTGCCTACAACATAATATTTCATCAGGATTAATCTCAAACTACAATCTGTTTCAACTTACCAAGTTTCTATACTTGTGCAGGTAAAACAAGGAAACAAAAAAATCCCCCTTCAAAAGATGGCCTTGCCTTTAATACTGTGATGTGGTTTTAACATCCAGAAAATATGGACAGTGTCCTTCCCAAAAAAAAAAAAAAAGATTGTTTAATCAGGACAAACCAGCTAATGTACACATGATTTTGATTCCAAAATCTACATGAATCAAATAACAACAGGCAAGGACGCAGGTTTTGCAGCTCTCCATGTGACCTGGAAGGGGTGCTGCAGAAAGCTTACCGATGATGTTGCACCGGCAGTGAGGACAGGTGTGGTGCTCCAGGAGCCAGGGGTCCACGCACCTCCGGTGGAACCTGTGGGTGCAGGAGATTACCCGCAGCTCCTGGGAAAAAGAATTCACACCAGAAGGCGATGCTGTGCTTAACAAATCACCCACTGTGTTCAAGTGGCACCATAACCATCGATGGTTTATTAAAGAGATGCTTCAAGCCATTCTGGTATTGAATAGTAAGAGCTTGTTTTCTGAGAAGCCCTTCACATGGCATTTTGATCACGTCATACAGTAACCCTTAGATAATCCTGTGTTTTTCAGCAAGCGCTCACAGAAAGGCATAAGCCAGTAGCTGCACCCGAGTATGAAGGTTTCTACCAATAAAAACAGCTTTGCAAGTCAGGCAGTCATCTGCAAGGGTCAGAAAAAGCCCAGACTTATTTGATTATACCCTGTAGGTGGCGCCCACACTGCAGGCTTCTAAGCTCGGTGATTCACCTTTCTTACAATGCCCTGATGAAATTCTGTCAGGCAGGTGTGACAGACATCCGTGCAATAGCGAGATGCTTCCCTGGGACTGACCTCTCCGTCGAGGTACCTCTCCAGGCAGATGGCACAGTCGGAAGCAGAGCTGCCGCAGATGGAGTCGGCGGCCACACTGGCGCTGTCCCGCTGCCCCTTGGCCTTGAAGTGCCGCGTCTCCATCTTCTCCAGCGCCCGCACAGCCGCCCTGTTCACAGAGCCCTGCCGGGCAAAGGGGGCATTTGTCAGAGTCCAGCTGCACCACACATTTGCTTGCCACAAGGTGGGTATGAAGGTCTCACCTGGGCTCGACGCTGCTTCAGCTTGATCCTGATGAGGACTAGAAGGCAGACGAGTGACACCGCCATGAAGAAGGCCAGGAAGACACCCGTGTCAAAGTACTCGGCTGGCTGCTGGGGGGGAAGCAAAACCAAGCCTGCGTTATGGGCCTACTCTGACCTCCAGCTTGGCATTACCTGGGGCATAGCCTCTGTTAGCATGTTCTGACTGCTATCAAAATTAAGTCCACAGGGAAAGACCATTAATTCTGAAATAAGAGCTGGTCAAAATGGAAGCGGGGGATGAACCTGGTCCGGCCAACTCCAAGGGTTGGAGAAAGTTAAAGAAAGACAGCGATTACTTGACTGAAAAGCTTGTTTAAGGAGCTCTGATTTTATAACCAGCAGATATCACAACCCAAGATCCATAGATGTTTATTACCAGCAGTAACTGAGCTCACCAGTAAGACGATTAACTGTTCCTGTGGTTATAAGTACAACTGTAACACTAAATTGTCCGGTGATTATTTCCTCAATAACAGAATGGCACTCAGAATACACTAGCGCCTCGCATCACCACATCCGTCTTATCGGTTTCTTTGGCCGTTACCTGGGGTGGCTGGTGCTGGATCCTGGCCCAGGCAACCTTTTGCTTGTTGACGATATTCATGAGCTTCACAGCATCGCCGCCTTTCACAAACACCACGGGTCTCTTCAGGGGATCATTAGAGCCCCGGTCCAACTTCAGAAACACACGTCAGCAGTAAGCAGTTATGTACGAGTTTATCACCCTTTTGTAAACGGAAGGCTCCGGACACTAACTGGATGCTCTCTTTGGAGCAGACAGACTGACAAATAGACCAACCTGGTCAATTGCACCTGGGTCCTCAGACACATCCAGGATGACAGCAGTGGCACCTCTTTGGACAGCTCTCTTGGTCTGAGCAGGGAATAGGATTCATAAACACGTTCCACTTTATAGAAAGTCTGTCATCCTGGGTGGCTCAGTCTGAACAGAGGGCTACTTGCACATCAAAGGCTCTGGTGGACACCACACCAGACATGAGAACATTTTACAGTATTCAGTCTACCAACAATTACAACACAGGGTGCATGTACTAAATCCGCAATGAGACCTATTTTAAAGAACACACCTGGACTATATAACAGCACAAAAAAAAAAAACTTCCAAGCTGATTGAAAAACTTAACTCACAGGTGTGGTATTGTAACCTGAGACTTTCTGAAACAATATTATTGCCACCAAGAGGTCTTTCATCACCACAGCGTTATCAAAAAGACATTTTCACCATAGTTTAAGGACATTGATAGACTTTAAAACAGGAAGTACCAGGGGTGGGACTTCCTGAATTATAGTCTCTGATCAGCACAAACAGCTTGATTAAAAATGCATTTTTGACTTTGATGCACAAAGTGCCAGCCAGACAAATACACATCATGGTACATCTCAGTGCAACAGAAAAGCAATACAAAAGCAGCCCAGTATCAGTACTGGTGTCTTCCTTGTGTTCCTCCCCAAAATCACCCCATTTTCTTCAGGGTCCCATTACAGCCTACGGCATGTGAGGGCAGCCCTGCAGATCAACGTAGCAGGAAGCGATTCTACCATCGCGTGACACAAGGCCCAAGAAATCATCCCGACAGAAAGCAGAATAGCCTCACGCAAAGGGGTGCTTGCATCTACCGGGGGTGTTGAGAAGCTGGTCTGTCGTGGTTTAACACTGCACCGTGCAAACAAGCCAACGGGACTGAACTGCTTGGGGGAGGGGGGGGAGATGGATCTCTCTCCGGGGCAACCCTCAGCACAGCCAAAAGACAGGGCATTTACTACCATCATCAAATGAAATGCACCAGCTGTCCTTAGAATGTTAAGCTCTAGCACCCCCTACAAGGCCGGGTCACGCTCACACATGTACCTTTGCTTATTTGTTATTTGGCAGCACCTTATTCTGCAGGTGGAAGCCACACCCACTTCCTACCTTGGGAGTGGGTCCTACCATTATACCCAGGCTCTAATGAACCCTTTGCTAGTATAATTAAGGCAATTAGGACTTTACAATCCCAAAGCCCTGGTACAGTTGGACAACGTGCCCCAGCACTTGATCGCGAAAGTTCTCAACGACACCTCCTACTTCATCTTATGACTCAAATTTGGACCTTTTTTTTTTTTTACCCTCAAGACTTGAATACATACGTTTAGACTTCATATAGTCAAGTTGGAATAAGTTAAGTTCGTCGCTTATGATGGATGTGCGAAGGTACGAGTCTGAACTGTTTGGCTGAGAGACCAACACGTCACTTGCAGGGTCGGCACCGATAACAGCGCTACTTCAATTTTTAAAACCCTTCGCTTGGTCCGACGATCAGAAATGGTACTTTGTAGATGGCATGAAATATTTCCTTTGGAGCAAGAGACTGGTCCTGGCATGCCTTCAATCAGTCTGAAAACTAAGGTCATTCGGGTTAGATCTGCAAACACTTAAACAAAGGCTTCCTTTGAGACATGCCAAGGTCCTACAAGTTCATGCAAAGGACCAGTTCCCCCCCCCCCCCCAAGAAAAAGCTTCATTTTAAAACCTAAAAAACCAAAAGCACCAGGCAGCCACCACAAAAGGGCAGTCTGTCACCTGCAAATTGGTGAAAAGTCAGTAAGAGGGACACACCTGGTACAACTGTGTACGGTTATGGTGGGTGCGAGCTTTTCTGTAGATTATATTCCAGTTGTTAACAGCTTGAATCCCATTGGACCCATCTGACTCATTAGAAGATTACTTTGCACTAGAAAAAGGTGGTTAGCAGGTGTTGTCTAAGCAGCAGCGTTCCCTGCTGTAGTCCACTGTAGGTAACATGCTACCTGGGGTGGGTGCCGTGGCATTATGGATGAGCAAAGCCCTGTGACCTGACACCAATCAAGAGATTTACAAAATAAATCCACTCTTTTTACTGATTCACTGAGAACGGACAGATATTGAACCAACAAAACATGAGCAACAAAAGCTCAATTACTTATAACGACCAGAAGTGGGTCTACTGATCACCCCGGGTCACTTATCCATCCTGGCAAACCAGAGTGTCTACCTGATGGCACAGGTTGATTACAACAGGATAAATCGCCTTGCCATGTCATTAGGAGTCTGTGTGAATGGTTTGAGGAGCATGAGTGACATCAGCTTACAGAAGTTGACAAATACAGCCCCCTTAGTAGGTGGCATGACCTCCTCGTGCCACCAATACTCCAGCTGTGTGGCAAGACATTGATTCAGTGAGGCCTCTGAACATTTCCACAGGGATGCTATACCATGCTGACACCAGAGCTTCCCACAGAGCATCAAGAGTCCTCAGCAGTTCCAAACGTTGAAACTTTCCATCAAGTTAATGCCATGACGTTCAATAAGACTGACATCTGGTGAACATTGTGGCCAGGATAGTAGGCTGGTGTCACTGTCATGCTCCTCAAACCATTCACACACATTCCTAGAGACATGGCAATGGGATTTATCCTGCTGTAATCGACCTGTGCCATCAGGTAGACACTCACCATGAAGGGGGTGCACCTGGTTCACCAGGATGGACAAATCCTTTTATATCACCTTTCTCATTAATATCTTTATAGGTGAGCCATCTGGCTGCAAGGAAGAGCCAGCTGTTCCATTAGGGGGTTGTTTTAATGTTTTGGCTCAGTGGTGCATATGGATTTTGAGGACAAATCCCCTGTGAGCAAGGCTACATTTTTTCTGTCGAGTCAGGGGAGAGGCTGTCAACCAGCAAAACACCACAAGCAGAGATATGAATATCTCACCCTAAAATATTCCAGTCACGTTACCCTCTTCAGTGATAGTAAGTCGCTGGAAGGAAGGAAGGAACGAACTACAGAACAGAAACCAGATTTTGAGATTAGGAAAACATCTGAAATATTTTATTGATCTTTGTGATCCAAATTCAAAAGTTTGTTTGAAAGTTCACTAGAAGAACAGTTTGAACCAGAAATCACTGGTCTGTTCCTTACTGGAGATAAAAGACCAGTCCCACAAACAACCGGCAAAGTAATACTTCAAGCATGAAAGGATAAAGAAAATTAGGCCCAGTGTCTAATCACCGTGTAAACCTGCGTTCAGCACCGTCTTTACCAGCCATTGTGTCACGCTAGCTCTGACCCCACCTTCTTGTACATCTGCCCTACAAAAAACCAAAAGCACAGCCGTCTTCATTTGTTACAGTACGATATTTAAATGGAGTTTATGCCCTAAAGACTTGTCCATCTTACAGAGGGAGACTACAAAGAACTTCAGGCTTATGTGATAATGCAGCAGGCTCTGAATGCTAACCCCCCCCCCCCAGATGTGCTGGCCTTGTCCAGTGAATTTTACAGCAGGCTGCAGATGAAGCCACTCCCTGCTGGTGGGGCTCTGCCTAAAGTCAGAATTTTAAGGAAGGCGCACCACTCTGGAAGAGGAATGGTCACAGCCCATTAGAAGAGGTGAGAGAACCAGAGACTGCATCACCTACACCAAACCTCCCCCCCATTTGAAAAGGGGGAGTGAAATTCTGGTTACAGCTCAGAGGTCATGTGTGTATAAAGGCAACTCACCAGATAGCTGAAGCTGCTACATCTTACTCCTGACCAGACCAGCTTACATCACACACCCTGTGGTGGGGGGGGGTCTGCTAAAATGCAGTACAGCTTGTGCTGGACTTCCAAGGCAACGAGCTCCTAGACTCACTGGAAACCCTCTAAGATCTCAAGAAGAAACCTCATTGATACCCTTGGACATTCTCCAAGAACATAATTCAGGCACGATTGATAACACACACCAGAGAGCACATTCACAAGAGAGATACTGACCCCCAAATTCCCCAAAGGTGAAGCCCTCATTTAAAGAACACTAAAGCTATTCAATCACATTTTACTAAAGCAGAATCTTCAAAGTCACATTAGCAAATGTTTAACTTGAAAAACGGCCGAGGGCACCCTGAAACTGCACCATTTATCATACAGTTTTCTGTACAGGATCCAACTCAAGAGGCTTTGCAGGGAAGTGGAGCAGACCAACATGACCTTTAGGCAGCACAGAAACAAAGAACACCCTTGTTGACTTTCAACGGTGCGTCTCTCGTGCTCCCTGTGATCTGACAAGTAGGAACAGCCAGATGAAGCATCCGAGGGTTGTGTTTGAGGACCTGCCCACGTCTCTAAGCATCAGCAAGTCATTTCTCATACTTTATAAGTTAAATCTGGCCACAGAAGTGATAGAGATCATGGAATCTACGCAGAAATTCAACACCCTCCTGAGCAGTTGGCAGCTGGGGGGGGTAGGTCTGTCAACTGAAAGCCCGTGCCACAGCAGCTGGGGGAGCCTACAAGCCAAGGTCTAACTCCTACACTGATTACGCAGAGTGGGAAGAAACCTGACAGACCCCCTTAGTTCACACCCCCGACCGATGTCACGAGGGGCTCCGCTACAGCACCAACGGGGTTTCATCTTTAAAGGTCCCCAGGTTAACAAAGGTAGAGCCTCTGGGCACGGTGGGCGGAGGAGACCACCGCCGCCACCACCCCCCGGAAACTCGGCCCGCTGGGCTTGCTGGAACCTGAGCGCTCGTTTCAAAAAGCGAAAAACAATCGTGAGGACTGTTTTGTTTTATTGCAGGCAGACGCACATAATTACTTCAATGGCCTTTTCAAGCTACGGCAAGTGAAAGTCCCCCCCCACCACCACCATAGCTCAATGTGATATTCACCCAGCAGAGCTGGGATTTTCCCCAGAACGTCTGCTATCCCAGCACCCTCCAGCTACCAGCCTCCTCCATTCCTCCACAACTTCACCACATCCACTGCAGGCAAAAAGCCTGACTACAAAGCAGAGGAAGGACAGCCTGGTGGAGGAGTGGAGGTCCAATTCGCTAGCCGAGTTTGTTGGTCGACTGAAGAGAGACAGCTCGCTCACTGTGACAGCCCACCATCTGTAACTACTCTGACATGATGGTAATTAGCACCCCGTGTAAGACAGCAGTGTTATGTACACCGCAGCTCCTCACACTGCTATCAGTCATAACACATCAAGAGTTCAGTGCATAGCATTAAAGCGTTTTAACGTGGGAAGTTTATCGGAAACATTCCATACAACCAAGTGAAAGCTCTACAGAGACTGTCTTTACGTGGTACGACGAGGCAGATGCCGTCCTTACCTTCCCCAGGACCGAGAGGCAGCTCGGGTCCAAGTGTGGTTGCTCCAGCTTGACCACACCCACCCAGCCATAGTCAAAAAGGTCCTCCTCATTGTTGCTATTGCAAAGACCCAGAGGGTGCACCTGAAAGAGCACAGGTAGGGTGTCACTCTGGCAGCCTTTGGCATGTGTCGGCGATCCCGAATCGATACTGCTCTGCCTGAAGGAGGGTCACCTGTTACCGATCTTCGATGCAGGTGAGGTCCCAGATCTGATTCCTTTCCACTGACAGGATGCTGGGCGCATTACATTTGCGAATGTAATAAATTCCAGCTCATTGTTATAACGCCTTTGAAAATATACCACTAACCACAGCCCAAAATAATTCTGCTCGTAAACGGAGCTTCTACTGGGATGGGATATGTTTCACCAAGGGTAAAAATCTTTCCAGACTGAAAGCACTAGAGCCATGCAGTAGTTTCAATAACTTGTTAACGGTGGAGTATTTCAGACACACCTGGACATGGTTTGGAGAAGAATTTCAGGGTAACAGGTTTCTCCCAAGTCACACCCTCAAATACATACAGTATTTTCGTATGTCTAAAGAACATACACATTAACTCAACGCCTACTGAAACTTTTTTCCTCTGATATCCACTTAAATCAACTTAACACCATCAAAGTTACTGCAGGAACCAAAGTGACACGACTACAAGACAAACCTTACGGGCATCGCGCACGAAAAGATGTTTTGCTACAAAAGCAACACAAGGAAGCAATTATAAGATTCACAAAGGAATCTTATGCCAACAACAAAATCAGATTTTTTAAATAGACAAATGGTTTATAAATAGATTACTGACTGTTTACTGAAACCCAAATAAACAGTGAAAATAACTGAGTACTTGTTTAGTCCAAAACTCTGGCCTCTCAAATCATGTGTTAATTCAAATTAGCCTTACCTCTTTAAAACAGCGATGAACAAGCTTGATAAGCTCCAAGCAGCAAGTCCTCTGCAGTGTGGTAGCGATGATTTTGTTAGAAACATCACTGACCCGCATGACCCTATGGCTGAAGTTGGAGAACCATTTCTTTTTCCAAGCTATAGCTATAGCCATAGCCATAGTTTCCAGAGTTAAATATCCACTTTGGTCAATAATCCAGAGAAGACAATTCGTTGGTGTGTGGGGCAAGACACCAAAGCCTCATGTGTTACAGTGACACACGAGCTCATTACAGTTCAGGTTTTACACTCGACAATAGAGTGTGTCCCATTGCCCATGGGAATTAGGCTGCAAAACCATCCAAAGGCACGCGTTTGCCAAGCGGCATCCTTCTGCCAAACGGGAACGCGTAGTCTTTTGAGCAACGAGGTGTGCTGGCAGGAAAGGGTGGGGTGTGCCGTTAGATCAAAGTGGCAACGGCCCTCAGGGCCTGCTCCGTGACTAACCTCTCCCACCCTGTTGGGGTGCCCTTGAAGTAGTGCCGGAAAGACGAAACACAGAAGACCAGACCGACCGTGGTATCACTGTACTGGGATTTGAAGCATTTTCCCATAACCCCACTCCCCAAAGGGGATAACTTTCAAAAGAAACATGCCTCGTGACCCCACGAGGTCTGTGCCATCTGTAGGCCCTTGGGACAGCGCACACTTACTAACCCCAATCTGTGGTGACAGACCGTCGGATTTCAAAGCCTCTCACACAATTCCCCACACACCCACACACTGGGGGGGGGGGCGGGGGCGGCAGCATATCCAAGATAGTTATGGGAATATTACTTCTTCCCAGAAATTTTACAGGAAATTCACAATTAATCATAGGGCAACTCATCCTACTTGCATTATCTCTGTCAAATCCAGCTCAAACTGGCTGAACTGCACACTTAAATGCAAGAATCATCGCAATGGAATTGACTTTGTCAATTAACAGTTTCCCAGATTAGTGATTTCAGAATCCCCACTGAAGCACTTCTGAGATTCATCGAAATTTCATTTTGATTCAAATTATAGCACCGATCCAGCTCCGCATTACCATCGATCACCGTTTACCCAAAAGCTGTGGTCAGGCCAGGGAAAGATTACAAATCAGAACTTAACTTCTGGGAGGAAGCCAAAATGCAGAAACAGAGCAAAGCCTGCATAACCCCACAGCCTGTCTCTCTATTGTATTTTCTACAATATAGAGTCTGCTCCTTCCTCTGGCAGCTTATTATAATGGGTAAACGGATACTATACTACAAGCTCCCTACTGTTTCCATGGCTACAAAGAGCCCATCAATCTATCTTCTAACCACTTACCCTTGTCAGGGCTGGGGGGGGGGGGGGGGGGAGGAATGATATTCCTAGCAGCATAGGACATAAAAGACTAGGTGACACAGCATAAATGAAATGCCAATCCATTGCAGGTCCACACACACACACACACACACACACACACACACACACACACACACACAGCACTTAAGAGACACCAATTAGCATGTTTGTATGTGATTGGACTGTGGGATGAAACTGGAGCACTTGTGGGAAAACCATGTGGCAGAGGGAAAGCATTCAAACCCAGTCCACACTGCATAAGTGAAAACTCAAATCCCCAACCCTGGAAGTGCAGGGCAACAGTGATAACCACCGAGCCACGTCTGCCACAAAGATCCCACCATCGCTAAATCTGAGCCGTTCACATGAAGGTGCCCCATGCATCCAAACTGATTATATGGGCCACGTGCGGCGGGGGAAAAGGAAAGCTGAATCCCCCTCAGAAGTCATCAAAGCAGAAGGGAAGTATGCAGAGGGCAAAGCCCCTCTTCAATGCAACAAGAAACAGTCAAGGCTACAATGAAACACAAAGCAAAATGACATGAAAGCCTGAACGAAAAATAGTCATCTCTGAGTATGGGGGGGGGGGGGGGGGGGGAGAGAAAGGAAGGAAAAAGAAAGAGGGCGGGGGGGGCGGCGGGGTTCTACCTCCCCCCTCACAAGGGGG
>JAACJT020000494.1:0-19315 GCA_009936485.2 Gymnarchus niloticus | reverse complement strand
GTTTGGACCCGGCGCAGACGCACAACGGGAGCAGACCGGGGAAAAGAGGGGAGAGCGGGGGGGGGGGGGGGGGGGGGGGGGGGGGGGGGGGGGGGGGGGGGGGGAGCAACAGAACACACAGTCAGCTTCACCCAGCACACATGTGTGGTTGCACACACATACGAGCCCCAGGAGGAGAACCAGGAGAGCAGGTCAGTCTGCTGGTGAAGGGACGGTGCTGACAGCATGGCTGCATCATTGCACTGATCACAGTAACGAGCAAGATAACCAATTCAGGAAATGTAAGAGGCCTGCGTGTGAGAGAACGACAGAATGGCGTGCCTGTGTTCCTGTGAAAGCTGGTGTGTGTGTGTGTTTGTGTATGTGTGTGTGGGCACGGTTGAGTTCATTACAAACCCACCGTTAGGGGGAGGCTTGATATCAGCATCGCCCTGCTGGCTGGAGCTGTCTGATTGTCCGGATTCTGAAAAACAGTGGGGGAAGGGCATTAAGACAGGGTTTGAGACCAAAGACAGAAACCATAGGCATGCGGGACTTTCTCCCACAGCCCAGACTGACCTGAGGACCGAAGTGTGACCACAACGTGCGCCCTCTGGCTAACAGGCCCATGGTGGCTCATTCTCTCTGCCTCGTGTGACTCTGCATCAATTCCCATAATGCACTGCAGATTCTAGCTGTGTCACTCTATCCCCATCCCTGTTCCCCTTCCCAGGGGTAATGTGGGGAGTGTGAATGGTTTGAGACACAGGATGACAGACAGTAGGAAGGGGATGGCAACTGCAGGAAACTGTCACTCATCAGTGGGGGGATGAGTCCCTTCTCAGCCCCACTGGGGTCCTGGTGTTCCTACACTGCCCCCTCTGTGGCAGTGCTGAGCACCTGCACACCACTGAAAGGCCTGGATTGGGCCCATGTCACACTACGTCTCACTTTGCTTCCTAGTTTTTCCAAACAGAAATACGCACAGACAGGCAGACATTTTTCATTTCTTGCAGGAAATTCCAAAAGCAGCAGAGTACATCTGAAGAAACAGCCTTTACCCTCCTGACCCAAATCTGTGAAGTTCACCTCGGTCTACCTGGAGCTTCCAGGCATCACCATGCATTCATGGGCGGAAATAAAAAACCTGACAACTGTGTCCAAACGTGTCGGCCTTCAGAGGAGGGAGTTTCCCACGACTGACGTAAACAAAGCAGACAAGTGGACGCAGCCAGAGACACCTGTGAGCCACGGGGATCCGAGTGAACCCTGCGTGGCTTGGGTTTACAGCAGATTAGCCGCTAACTGCTGACTCAACTGCTGCTTCATTTAAAAAGACAACGGAACAAGCGGCCTGGCTGAGAAACCCAAAAAGGCGGGGTTAAAGGAGGGGGAGGAGCAAAGATGGGACCGCCTTGATGTTTCTGCACAGCCGCGAACTGGGAGGGAACGCGGCAATCCGGGCAAGTTTGGGAAGCGTTTAGTGCCTCCGCCGTAGGTGGCAAGAGAACTGAGGGGTAGCTGCCAATGCCCTCACCGTGTTTCTAAGGGGATTAGGAAATCGGACCAAGTCTCCCCAAGGTAAATATGAAATGAAAACTGAAGAAACTGCCCTGAATCTGCAGTAGTGAAAAGGGCAAAGAGAATCATGGGGCCTCCTCCCTGCTACCTCTCCCTCTCCCTCGCTCTGTGGAGTCCTGGCAGCCATCTTAGTTCTTGGCAGCCATCTTAGCTTTGGCGGCAGCGAGGAATTCCTGCAAGCTGACAGCGCGTGCGCGAGCAAACACACACACACACACACACAAACACAAACAGAGTCATCCCAACACCTGCATATATACATTGGGAAGAGCTACCTTCCTCAAACAAACGGCGTTTTCCGGAGTACAGCGCGTGCGGCATCCTCAAACGGTCCAGCAAGGTTACAGTTACACTTCTCCAACATAAGGGGTTTCAGGTCAGCACGATGTTTTCAAGAGTATGGAAAAACTGACAAAAATTAAAAAGTGAATGAAGCCCCTGTCTGGCTGTCATTCAGTGAAGACAGCACAGAAGAGAACTGTTCTGGGGTAGCATAAGACCGCTGACCCCCCAACCTCCAGCCGTTGGAGGGTTCACAGACGGACGAGGAGACTGGAGGACGCGGCGTTTGTAAAGCATAGTATCTGCGAACTTGTGAAAGCTGTGCTAGCATGGATGATGACCAGCAGGGGGCATAAGACGTGTCAAGTTGCGGGGATTGATGGGATAGATAGCCAACAGCCTCAGCCCAAGCTTAACCCGCCTCTTTCTGCTTCATTTGCTTCTGGCTGTATTAGTAGATTCAGCTTCACCCCAAAGAGACATCAGTGTTACACTGACACTGCTATCCTACAGGCATACACACACACACACACACACACACACACACACACACACACACACACTGTTCATTTGGATCCACTCTGTCAATCTGCAATCCAATTACACAGCAAATTACCAAGGTTTGGTTCCTGGAGCTGAAAATGACTCTATAAAAATCCATCCCCTTTAAAAATCCCTCCCCTTTAAAAATCCAGACCTTTTAAAAGCACCCCCCCCCGAAACACACCCATCCCCCCCACACTCTCTGGTTTGCCCAGAAACAATGGCCTCCTTGGTTGCCCAGGACACCATCATCTCCGGCGTGTTCTGGTCCGGCATGGTGCTAGCCAGACCACCGAATCAGGCCGTGGTCCTTTATCGTGGGGCGGCGGTCTCTTATCACCCTGCTGCCAGTTGCAGGGGCTTCACACGTGCCAACCGGCGGTGCGATGACAGCCCTTGTACCGGCTGATCCTGTGCTTATCTCAGTGCCACAGTCGCCCCACGGCACATACTGCCGGAGATAATGGGACCAGAGTACACACACACACACACACACACACACACACACACACACACACACACACACACACGGCAATGGCATAAACGTCCTTCTCATTAGCCTGCCATGTGCCTACACTGTGTGTAAGCCAATGCTAAGAGGACAGCAGTGACATGGGAGGCCCGGCTAACATTAGTCCACCCCCCAACAGGAACGGATTAGACTCGCTGCTCTGGGTTCATAACCTCTTGCCATGCTGGGGGGGAGGGAGGCAGACCAGCCATCCAGGTTGGGCTACACACTAACAGCGCAGATCAAGCCGGCTGCACATACGGTGATATTTATAGCCTGAATGAAGGAGGGGGCAGACCGGGAGGACCCCCACAGCTGTCCAGATGTTCCATTGTCAAGTGTGTGCGTGATGTGGAATTGTAGAGCAGACCTATAATATCAAGCAGCATCGATATGAAGCTTCTCACACGCCTGATGCCACACAGAAAATAGACCATGAGTACCAAAATGAAATTCATTAACCCAAAACCCAGGCAGCGGCACGCAGGCCGGGGCTCTGAGGCGACTGATTGAGGCGGAACGCGGCGCTCCTCACTCATGGGGGAAACGGAACTTGCCGATCCTGATGCATGGAAGAGGCGGAGCGCAGCATTCCTCACGCATGGAAGATGCAGAAAACTGTGTATTTTGTGCACAGGCCAGGAGAAACTTGGCATTCCTCACACCAAGGGAGGCAGAACAGAGTGTTCATTGCATATCTGTCTGCTCCTACAGGAAGCAATGACTCCTGGGAAAAGCTTGGAGGATCATTTCTGAGAGCAAGTGTATACACACACAAACACTCAGTCCGCCTTGCTAAGTTATTTAAATTAGACAGTAAAGAGTGGCATTAGCAGGCATAAAAACAGACAAAGACACTGAATGGGCCTTTTGCCTCTGTTCCAAAGCCCAAGAACAGCTCCCTGGGGCGGCACCATGACTCCAGGTCAGGCATGTGTCCGTCTGGCACCCTAAACCCTAAGCTCAGACACGGTCACGTTTCAGCATTGAGCCAAATGATCTCCAACAAGGCCATGACCGCAGACGGTGTGGTGGAACAAAGACGACCGTGGAATCTGAAAGCAGTGGTCTTAGCAGCCGTTCTTTGACCTCTGACAGAACCAGAGGTATCCGGGCTGATAGGACTAGATTTGGCAACTAAGAGCATGGCCACTAGATGGCACTGTTAATCAGTAGGTCATTCAGTGAGTCTGTGCTTTTGCCACCTTTAATGTAGAGCCTGTCAGACACACTTTAAAAAATAAAGTTTGTCAATCGGCTCAAAGTAAATATTAAAAAGTGATGGGGGGAAACACCAAAGACCAAATCAATCCGGGCAATTTTAATTTCCATGCAAGTAGGTATTTGTCTAGCTCATGTGTTGACCTTACACTGCTGTGTGTGTGGATGTGTGTAACGGTCTTCACTTCTGAGTCATTATGTGCTACGTGTAGCTGTGAGCACAGTACATACGTGTGAGGTACAGGTGAGTGTTACCATTATGGCGTGCGTGTGTGTGGGAGTGCATGTGACTCGTGTCTCTGAAATGACACACCAAAATAAAAAATCCCCCCCCCATCTCTGGGTAACACAGCACTACCTCCCAACTGGGTTTCGCTTAAGAGGTTTATCGGTATGTTGCTAAACATTCTGACCTTTTTTTAATCCTTAATGCGCTTAAAATGTTCCAAACCCTCTTAATCCCCCAGGCTATCCCACACAGATGTTCACTGAGCTCTTTTATTGGACTTTATTTTAGTTTTCCGGGTTTTTGGTTCTTTATTTATTTCCCGTCTCCTAATGCCACAGAACATCAGACATTTGGGTCCCGCAGGCAATCTCTGCAGACGCCCCTGCAAAGGGCCTTCATTGCAGGGTCCTCGCAGCGAGGCTGCTAATCTTCTTATTAATATCGGAATTGGGGAAACGAGGCCAGGTTCTGCTGGGTCAGAGGGGGGTCCGTGGCACACGTTGCTGTAGACGCTAAAATTCTCTCTAGACTTAGAGATAGCAGAGTTGGCCTTGCAGGGTTAAGTAAAGTAGCTATTTGAGAAGTAGTTACAGATAAACAAATGATTAAAAAATGGTGGAAGGTTACCAAGGGTTACATTCATCTGTCCGCAGGGGAACAGAGGAGTCTCCGTTTGCCCTCCATTACAAGGACGGCGATAAGGAGGCTGACCCCTCTGCCCGTCTGTGGGGACCTGCATGCCCAGCATGCGTCGTGCCCCTGCGAGTGTGTACCCATTTGTGTGTGTGTGTGTGTGTTTGTGCCTCCGCACGACGGCCCCGAGCCCAGTGCCAAGCGGGCAGTCGTGGCGGTGTGGGGCGGCGGACGGGGTGCGAGAGCAGGTGTGCGGAGCGGCCCCGCGCAGCCTGCCGCCCATCTGTGCGCCAGTCTGTGTGCCGCCTGCGCCCACACACTGCCAGCGCCGTGCAGGGCTCCGGGGGCCGGGGGTGGGGGTGGGGCCTCCAGGGCCAGCAGCGGGAACGACGCAGCGCGAGGGGTGCTGGCTGGCAGCCAGCACAAAGTGCCCCCTTCCCCCACTTTCTCTGCTTACCTCCGAGCGGCGGACTCCAGCTCGCAAAATGGCCTCTTTGTGATGCCAGATTAACGCGGGGTCATGACGGCGTCGTTCGCTCCTGTCTGCTGTCCACCTGAGCGGACATCCTGTGCGTGTGTGTGTGTCCCTCGCCTGCCATTGATTCAAGCAGAACATTTCCTTTAGTGGAAAACACAGCCTGGCCAAATGAAAGTGATGGATGCTGGGATACAGGCATTGTACCCGAAACCTACTGGGAACACTGTGAAGTATCACTGGTGCTGGTCACCATGCATGTATCCCTCTGCACACATCAGCACCTACATGTCAGCTGCGGTCTATTTCTGTGTGCATGACTGTGAACACGCGTGTGTGTGAGTACAACGGCACCTTTATGCCCAAGCACACTTCCGTGTGCACGTGGCCAAAAGCATGCCAGTCTGCCTGGGTGCACACGTGACCGCGGCCCCACGTGATGATGTGTTTAGGAGCTCATAAACACAGGCTTCGTCACAGTACTGTCTCCCCCATGGTAACAGAGTGAGTGCACCTTCCCCTGCAGAGGCGATAGTGATGTCACTGGTACACAAGCAAAGCTGACATCACATTATTACACGGTCAGCCCGCATAGCTGCTTAATTTAACAGTTCTGGGAGCATATGGTAAGTGATTTTCAGTAAAACAACCCTTTCACCCCTTTAAAAAAAAACATACTATTAAAAATGCTGGCCTACCGCACCCCCAGCTTCCTTCACTAAAATCTTGTAAACAGCCTGTAATTACCAGATCTGACCACCAGGTGTCACTGACTGGCAGAGGTGGTCAGGGGCCCTTCGACAGTGTGAAAAATGGAGGAGGTCGCACCTTGGGAGTCCTCAAGTGCACAGGAAACTGAGGAACGCGAGAACACCGTCTGCACAGACTGACAGACGGTGGCAGGGAGAGAGACGAGGAGAGAGGAATACAATGCCACCTTGCAATGATGTCGCTGTACGATGGCTTTGTCACTGTGGCTCAGGGCCACTCTTTGAACTTTCTCAACTTAGGAGGGTATCAGAGAGGCACAGGTGAGATGTGAGCAGCTGAAGCAACACAAGAGAGGGACACAGAGATAGAGGTGGGACTACAAACCCCTCTTTGTGGGTTGGTGAAGAGGGGCTGATTCACAACGTATATCAAAACATTCAACGTACATCGGCATAATAAATACTGAAATCAGCCGGTCCAAATTTCAAGGTGGTTGCTAGGAAGGACTTATGGACCTAATGCCTTTCATTGAAATATTCCGTAATTCAGCAGAAAACTACCCATGCTCCTAGTAAGTGAATCCAATGTGAATCTTTAACTCGATAAGGGAATGCCCATGACACATGGAGTCTGAAAGGCAGAGAGGACTGAAGGACACTAAGAGACATGGGGGACCGAGGGAGACCACAAGGCAGAGGGGACAGAGGCTGAATGAGAAGCACAGGGGACCGGCTTGCCTGGACAATGGCGTTCCTGTTATACCAAAGGTCCCGTTTGGTATCACGAGCGTCAGCTGGCAAACCACACGTTACACACCTTATGGACATCGTCTGGTCTCATCCAGTGGGCTGGTAGACGTTTACATCCATGTGACTGCACAGAAAATGAGTGTTTCGTTAAACGTAGAGGGTCCAGAGAACTGTTGTTAGCTTACCGAAGCGGACCGCAGGGACGCCTTGTTCCTGTCTGAAGCGACAGCCGTGTGGCACCATGGCCTGCTGGGAGCCAGCGCACGGGCATGGGGTTCATCCAAGTAGGTGTGCGGGTCATGTGACATGGCCTTGCCAAGGCAGGCCATGCCTTGGGAGGGGGGGGCATGGTTTGGACAGAAACAGAAGGAAGGCTTGGGGAAGCTATGGGAACGGCGGGCAATGCGAAAAAGGATTGAGAATAATGAAGGAAAGAATGAAAGACAAGTTGGCAGAGAAGTGAGGGGAGGAGACAGGACAGAGAGCAGGAAAGAGGGCATACGGATACACGGAGGGGGAGGAGCCGCCAGGCACGGCCGAGGATTACAGCATTAAAGGCACAGGGGCGGGAAGTGAGGCTGCGGCAGCCACATGCCTTTGTGAACTTTGACACTGCGTGTAAAGTCAGCAACAAACGGCAGACAGGACAAGGAGGGTGGAGGGTTGCTCTGTGAGGATTCCTGCACTCGTTAACCCGCGTGTCGCTACGAGGCTGAAGGCGAGGATTAGCCAGCCGAAGGACAGGCGAGGGGCACTGCTGGGACTTGGGTACTGGCTTGTGTGACCGAGCCGGGGGGGGGGGGGCGAGAAGACTGAGCTGTCGCCTTGACTGTCTGGCTACATCATAGGTCCACGTCAGTGAGGCTCAGTCCTGCAATGCGCACACACCCTGCTGCTGCAGACAAGGGCAGCACCCAGCTAATGTCCACCCGAGGCAGAGAGCGCCCCCTGCAGTTTGAAAGAGAGCAGTATGAAGTCACGCCATCCCATTTCCCAATGAGCGTGTGGCACACGGGGTCCTTTTGGGGTGTGACCTCTGATGATAACCTTCGAGAAGACGGCCTGGGTGGGGTTCTGGACCCCCAGCCTCAAAAGGGACTCGGCCAATGAGGCACGAGTGTCAAATTCAACAAGCTGGTCGGTGGTACAGAGAAGGCAGCGGAGGGCACGGAGGTGGCATGAGTGTCACACAGGAGAGTTCACAGGGAAGGTGCCGCGAAAGAGGAGGTGGGAGAGCACATCTGCAGGAGACATCCAGATGCCAGCACACTCCACGAGTAGCCCTGAAGGTCGCTGACTGAATCAGGCATAAATTACAAATGTAAATAACCACACATGTTAGCTATTTATACAAAATGGATGCTAAATACCAACTCCTTTAACTGAATTTAAACTGAGGTCAGTGCTAAAAGCAGTATGAATGACTAATCGAAACCCTCTCGATTCAGATTCCGTCTGTGCATGGTAAAGCTTGGTGCGTGTGTCTTCGCATGTGCGTGCATGTGAGACGTGACAACGGTGCCTGTGGATCCAGTGTAGAATGGGACATTCGGTGTTAACCTGCAGACAGCACGCGGGAGCAGCAACTTCTCTGCCACCGGAGTCTTAGTGACCGGACCACCTCCCCCTGCACCAGTCGATACCTGACATCCCAATTGCAAACCCGCCGGCATGTAAAATCCACGTGGCGCAATGACGTGCGTTTAACGTGAAGTGGTTTTGCCTGTGGCTCTCCTCCGTCTAGAAGGCCCTTTCTGTTTGGGGTAACGGGGGCTGCAGCTGCTGATCGTCCCCAGCGGTCCACCATCTCTCAGCTACCATCAAACTCCCGGTGACGAGTCTCGTAATGTCACTTTACCCCCACTGGTAAATTCACACCAGTTTCTGTGCCGTCACACAGATGACTACCGACTTAGGTACCATTATCGGGTTACTGGCAGAACGGAACATACCAGAATGTGGGAGTCAGGAACCCTAGCTGGGAACTTATTTGCTTTTTTTGGTAACAGAAGACGGTCGTTGATGTTATTTATGCTCAGGACCCTCCAGACTCCAGCTGTGTCAGCGCTCACAGGAAACGTGTCGACTTCCCACAAACGAGAGTTGCATTTTGTCTCTCCCCTCCCCACACGCCGCTGGGGGGGTCGTGAGACTCCGATGGGACCTAAAATCCCCGTGCCGCCCACCAATACGATGGGAGCGACAAAATTCCACATGGTCTTTTATAAATGTCTTTCTTCTCTTTCTCGGTCAGACCGAGTTCACGACGGTTGCCCGTTAAATCGATTTGTCTGCTATCGTCATCATCTGGTGACCAGTGGTACGGTGAGAACCTCTTTGACGTCCCATAATAGGACCGAGAGAGACAATAGCCAAAGACTTCTCACTGAACACTTCTGACAACAGAAATCTCTGCGGCAGTTGGATTCGGTCTCAATAGCTGTACTTGAGTCCCGACGTTCTAGAATGGCAGCCAGACCAAGAAGAAATGTCATAGAATGTGCATAATTGATTATGTTGCCTGGACAACAGAAGATCATCCTTTCTCTTCCAGGGTTCAGGAGAGGATATGAGCAACGATAAGCTCTTTTTAAATAAACAAGCTGCTCAGCGCATTTTTTTACGGGTAACATACTCACCACATGAATTTCCATAAAATAAACAGTTTTTTTTTTCGTTGCATTTCTTAATTGTGTCACGTATAACTGCCCGAATCTTGATTCAATTTGTCGTATGAGTTCTGCAAATGAATAAGCGAGTTGGAGAGCCAAGTCTAAATACATAAATTAGAGCTGTCAAATGCATTTCAGTCCACGAAGACTCAGTCTGAATGTATTTACGTGTGTGAATGTTTTCTTTGCTTCGCCCTGGAATTTCTCGGGGTAGAATGTCCTCGCGTGGACAGTAAACCCTGAAAAGCAGACCATGTGATGTCCCCATGCGCTCACAGGCATTGCTTGTCCAGGGCACTTCTTAAATGTAGTCGGTCTGCGTGAAAAAATGAAGAATGTCGTTGACTTCCATATGGTATTCAGTTTTGCTGAGACAAAGTTGACTCAGACGTAACTCAACGTCCCGACGATGACAGGTAAACAAGGGTGTGTGTGTGTGTGTGTGTGTAGAGTGAAGCTAAGCGTGTGTGTGACTGTGAGTACAACAGACATGAACATAACCCCTCCCGGAGTGAGTCTTCGGGAGACCCTGCCAGCCTGACTTAGACCTAATGTTCTTGGCATATGTACACACTGCAGAAAGATACACTTTGGTTAATTTAGATAAATAAATGTCACATGGACATTACCACGACAACACTGTTCATCCTTAACTGTCAAAAGCCCTATTGCCTTGGCTTTCTGAAGGGGGCCTCGGATGGCAAGCCAGCTTCCCGGGCCATCTGGGCCCGACGTAGTAGTGTTCTGAGCTCCGGAACCAGACCCGATACCAGGCTAGACTTAAGAGGAAGCAGAGGCCAGGGAGACTGACGCAACGAGCTGAAACGTGGACAAAACGGGGCCCCACCGGCCCCCATCCTGCCACCCAGAGGGCCAACACCATCCCCAGCACCACCCATCCAAGACCCTCGCTGGCTGACTGGAGGATGAATACGAGATAAAATGTAAACAAACAAGCACCACTGAACTCTAGTGGCAGTGGAAAGGGAAAGGGTTTTCCAGGAAAGAAGAAACACACACACACACACACACACACACACACACACACACACACACAGGCTGAAACAGCCGCACATGTTGAGCAAACAAATGCACAGAGACTGGGGAGGGGGGTGTGCAGTGGAGACAGACCCCAGTCTGTCAGGAGAGCCACACTCACCCCTGTGGGGGCCACGTGTCCTGAGGTGGCCTGATGGTGGCGGTGTGCTGGCACGGACGCAGGCCCATCAGGGTCACCCAGCGCCACCCGCACCGCGGTCGCCTTTATCTTTTGTGAGGATAAGAAGAACAAACATCTGTCTAGACTCCCGCCCTCCACCGCTCTGGCAGTGGAGAACAGCCGGGCTCGCCTGACACGAGCCTCTCGATTCCCGCAGGTACTCCCACCCCCCACCCTACTCTCCTCACAGCTGCTACCTGCAACAGGGGTCCCACAATGGGTCAGTGTGGAACAGGAAAATCCCAGGCTTTAGCCAGACAGGAGAGGCCCAGGAGAAACTGATCATTTTAACGGGCCATGTTGGAAATGAGCTTGTATAAATCTATCCCAGAATAATAAGTACATGTATGGCAGAACAGCAGGAGTGCAAACCCCCTGAGAAAAGTCCACAGGCTTAGTAAGTGCAGTCCCTCTGTGACCTAAAACAAAGGCCACTTTACACAACTCTCTTACATTACTGCTGTGGAATGACATAAATAACATCTTCACCATTTAGAGCCGCACTGTAACCTACATTTCTTCACGCAATGACTCCCTGACCTCTGAATGCAAGCAGGCAACACATGTGTGTGTGTATATGTGTGCACAGGGGCTGGCCCCACCCACACTGCTCCAGCTGAGGTCATCCTAAGGCTTGTGGCTCAGAGGCTCACTCAGTAAGCTCTTAATTAAAGGTTTATCTCATCTATCAGTCTATCTGCCTATTTACCTATTTAAACCCAGTAAGACGCTAATGCCTTTCCCGTTTGTGCTTCGCCGTATGCATGCGTGTATTTACCTAAGCGCCACACGACGAGACTGCTCCACCATCTGTGTGTCGGCACACAAGACCCAGCTAATCAAACCCAGAGTCACCGCAGTTGTGAGTTGACCCCACCACCTGACCTCACACTGCAGACCCAAGTGCTGGAATCACTGTGACATGTTGGGGGGGGGTGATGGGTAGTTGATCCTTCCCCCTAATCCAGCTCTTGATGTCATGATGCAATCTTTATTACATAAAGGCTGGGGCCTCCTGTGCAAGGGGGAGGATTGCAGTGTGATCCCATAAAGCCTGCTAATGAATATCCAGAGATCTCCGTGGAACTGGGCCCTGAACCCCACTGCCACTCCTCAATGGCTCCTCCTGGTGGCTGGGCCAGCACAAGGTGCACAGATGGGAGGAGGGGAGGAGAGTGTGAAGGAGAGGAGCAGGAAAAGGAGACATGGGGGGGGGGCTGGAAATACTTGAGTATGGAACAGGAAAAAGCTTCCCCTCCCTCATCACTTGTTCATTCTCTCCCTGCCTTTGACAGGCGGGCCGAGCGAGAGGCTTTGCTCTCTGTCAGAAAAAAGCCCCAAGGCTGGGGGAAGCGAACCAGCACCTCGAAACACAACGAGCTAATAAATAAATCAATTAACACCCGGTGGAGGATCCCGGCCGAGGAGAGGGGTGCGGGAGAGGGAAGGACACTGAGTGGGGTTTTTTTTTTTTTTTTAATAAAGGAAAAAGAGAGAGAGGGAGGCAAGAAAAGCAAGAGGCATGAAGGATCTTCTGGTGGGACTCCAAAAGGCAGCATCTGTTTGGCAGCCTCTCAGAAAAGTCTAGTGTTTCACAGAGCGCCTCCGGGACTGCAATTCCAGGCAGGAGCTTATGAAAAACGGCTTCATGTGGAAAAACGCAGAAGGAGAGAAGGGCAGAAGCACTGAAGGATCCTTCCATCTTGTAGGACCTCTGTGGTTTGCACAGATTGCTGTATCAGCCAGCTTTACTGAGATTTTGGTTGGTTATTTACACCTGTCTGCCAAGCCGCCCCCCCACCCCAGGTCCTCTGGGTTAAAGGCCGAAAGGAACCTCTACCAGTAGAGGTACCCAGAGGAATCCAAAATAACCAGTTCCAGAAGTGGGGGGCAGCCGTGGCAGAGGCCTCACTCTGCTGACCTCTCAAGGTTGGTCTACGGACAGGTCCATACATAGCTGTGGGATCTTTCACTGAAGCTCTTTATATTGAGCGCCTCGTTCATAGGTACAAGAGCCGAGCCCTTCTCCATCAGGATCAGGTCCGGCAGGCCTTTCTTGACGTCGTCCTGTCTGGCATCCATATGCACACACACACACACACACACACACACACACACATGCATATATGGTCTGGAACAGCAATATTTGCAAACAGCTCTTTAAGAAGAACCAAACTGAACACAGACACACAAACACACAACACTGGGGTCCAAGGGAGCCGGGAGGCCGCCACCCCCTCTCAGGGTTGTGTTGACTTAACAAACAGGTCACAGGGACTGCCATGGAGAAACCAGCAAGGACACGAAGAGCAGCGGAGAAGGGCAGGAAAACGGGTGGCTAATCAGAACCAGAACGCCGCTTCTCTGGAAAAACCATGACGAACAGCAAAGTTTACATGAGCTAACATGAGCTAATGCTGGAGGGGTGGAGGAGACAAACAAATAAGCTAGTCTTGCCGCGTGTGGGGGGGAGTGGCCAGGAGTCCTCTGAAAAAGGAGAGGCCAAATTTGGTCCTGGTGTGGAAATGTGTTTCTCATTTCATGATTCAGTACCTGCCCCCCCCCAATCCATTCATTCTTTCCTCTCCCTCCTGCAGCTGTTTGTGTTTCTTACTGTATGGTAACCTGCAGAAATGGGGGGGGTGACCTTGCGCTGTAGCCCCAGCAACCCAAGGCCTGCCAGTGGGGACTGCTGGCCAACTGCCTACCTGTACGAAGGTACCAAAGCCCCCTAGCTGTGTTCTGAGCCCCCTGACAGTGCTCCCACCCCCCAGCCTTGTCATCTCTTTGGTGGGGCTCTTCATTATTTCAGATTTATGATCTGTCCAGTTTGGAAGCACACAGGAAACACAGCCTTGCATATTCGTCCAAGAGCTCTGCAGGATGACCAATGGCAATGCAGGCAAAACACACGCGTGTATCTGTGTGTGTGTGTGTGTGTGTGTGTAGGTATGTAACATTGTGTGCGAAAGTGTAGGTGTGTGTAAGGGAGTGTGTGTGTGCCCAGTGGGCTCAACATGGGGCTGATATTTAACTGAGTAACCTTTCCTATGGCGCTTGCTCAGGCAGCAGGCTCCTTCAGTACCAGAACTGGGGCATCTCGTAGGGCAAAGGTGAAGTCCAGAGAAGCTTTTTGAACGCACGAGCAGTGACCACCGGGCATCCTGCTACAGTCAAAACAGGCAGTCTCACTAGCCTGGCGTCCTGGGCTTTGGGGGTCCTCAGACCCACCCATGCCAGAATGGCCGCTAACGTGGCGTGCTTTTCCCCCTCGGAGTCAGTCTTAAATACGCTTCCTGTGAGAAAGCTGGAGAAGGCTCAAGGTGCAGCTCAATCCAGGGTTGTGTAAGGTAAAGCCCAAAGTCTCACTGAGCCTGATGTTAGATATTACTGAGGGGGGAGGGGATCATCATGCATTACAGAGGGAGAGATGTGGAAGGAGCAACCATGAGTGTAGAAGGAGGGGGGGTCGGACTATACCATGCGCACTTAACTCAGTCGCTACTCAGCTGCGTGTCCATCTCTGCTGCCCTCCTCCTTCCCAGAATTCAAGCGGTGACCTACTTTCCCGCCACGAAGCAGCCTCTTTACACAACTTCCTCTGAATATAACACAGGCGTGGGCCCTTGCCAGTGGCGTAAAAGTGTGTAGAACGTGGCAGTGAAGTGCTACTCTGATTTATCCGCTGCTCACTCTGACAGTAATGATGACAAACGCCCCACGTTAACCGCTCCTGACATCCAGGCCGAGGTCCAGACGCCCGCGCCGCCACGGCGACCAGGGAGGGTAACCGAACCGCGAGGATGTGTACACACGCACACGCACACATGCCGCCTGGCTGTATGAATCACTCGGCTTTTATGAGAGTGACGGGGAGAACAGCGTTCCGACGGAGGGCAAGAAGCGTGTGGGGTCAGCATATGAAAGCTGTTCTGGTGTGGAGCCCAACCCCAGGGAGAGGGAGGCAGACCACAGGCTGGTGGGTGGGGCGATGACGGGCCGCTTGGAGCACAATGAAGGGACGGTGGCCAACGCGAAATGGGCCCGCCGATGCAGAGGGGAACTTCGCCATGGCCGCACTGAGAGTCACCGCATCCGGGGCCGCCCCGTTCCCACGGAACCCATGCCAGGCCGCCGACGCCCCGGTGCTGACACCAAAAATAAGAACGTTTTATTCATTCGCTTTTTTATTGGGCCTGTGCTGGAGACAGGGCCCAGGGAATACGGTGAATGCGAAACAGGCTGTGCAGGGCTAACAAGCCTCGACCCAATGTCCACTCGGATGCTGGGTGGCTACCTATGTCATCTGGAAAGCAATGTCACTATTCCAGCAGATGGACCAAAAGATTCCACCATTGCTTCTTTTAAGTTCCCTTGAATTTGGGGACAAATCCGGGGGGGATCCAGCCCCTTGATGCTGCACGTGAGCTTCCCAGGCAGATTGTGGGGTCCGTGCCCCCTCCCCCCATAGCACAATCCAGCATATTATCTCCCTCTTCATCAGGACTCAAAGCAGCGACGTCCCCCCCGACTTCCTCTGCCATTCATGTCAAAAGGGGGTTTTTTCCCCCCCCTTTTGACTTGCTAAGCAGGGGGCAATTAAAGGGCAATCAAAACAGAATCACACTGGCAGCTGCAAGTGAATACCCAAGGAGTGGGGGGTAGAGGGAGTCTGGGGGGCCAGCGGGAAGGCTGGTCGAGAAGCCGCAGGCCTAGGATAGGACAAAGCCTGCTGTGGGAGGGCAGATACGTTTCAAACTGGAAGTCAGTCATGTGACACTCTGCCCCAGTGTGGAACATTTGGGGGAGTTGGGGGTTCCTAGAGAAGAAGAAAATGGTGCCGGGGGCTCTCAATTCAGGCTCATCAGCTTCTCTCAATTCAGAAGCGTACCTCCACCTGCAGGGGGCGCCGAGGTTTTGGCAGGGTGAAGGGAATGCAGAGGCAGCTTGCAGGCCTCTAGCGCAAGCCCAAGTTTTCCTCACACTCCTCCTCTCCCTCTCTCAACACCAATGCTGTCTAATAGATGGGGGACTGGGGATATCAGGAAATGATTGATCCTCACTTCCTACAATTATCCCACTAGCACCTTGGCTGACAACACACATTATCAAGAATGTTTCCACCTTCTATCCGGCTTGCACACTGGTCCAGGGCGCCCCACACCAGAAGCATGTGTGTGTCTATTCACATGCGTGCACACACACAGACACACACTTGTGTTAAAATTCCACCTCTACTTGTGAAATTTCAAGGATGTGGGCATCTGTCACACCTACACAAGAATGCTGCTGTTTGGTGGTGGGGGGGGCATCTTAGAAGAACACAGGATGTGCTGTGCGGCTCGGTCCAGTTTGGGAGCCCAACACTGGTTAAATAAGTCCCCACCATGGAGAGAGCAATGCTAGTAAGAGCCCTATAAACCCTGAACCCCCCCCCCACCACCACCACCACCACCACCACCGAAACACAGGAAAGGAGCTCGGTGGGCGGCTGTCGTATCACCAACCAGCACCGGATGTTTGGACTGCTGACCCTGTTTGCTGTTCAACATTTCATTCAGCTGAGGAGTGTTTAGGCAGCACCGTCAAGCCTGAATCTACACAAGCAAACACAGTCAGGTGCTGGAACCAGAACCTAAAGCCTGTAATTCAACTGCTTGTATTCATGGTAAAATGAGAATGGTAATTATTAAATAATTATTATCCACTCCAATCACTCATCAGAGCCATGCTGAATAATAATATTAATAAGGAAGAGTAATAGCAATCCAGCACTGCAAGCCTGTTTGCCCCCTTGTTTGTGGGATGGTGCCTTCCTCAGGTATGGAGGAGCAGAGTCCCCTGCTCCCCTCTGCTGTCACCAAGGCCCGCCACCTGCCACCCCCCCCCTTCCCAATCTCCCTCACATCCCTACAAGCCACCACCAGGGCTCCCAAAGAGACCCAGGCTATGGTCCAAACATCTGGGGACAACAGGGGACCCCAGAATCTGCTCACAGGTTGTACATTCGTGAAGATGGCAGCAATGACCTCTGCATATAGGGTGGCAGCAGAGACTTGGGCAGAAGTAAGCTCTGAAAATACAGAGAAGGCCGACAGAAGAGCCATTTGTAGTGGACCGGGGTTCGAATAAAAATCACAACCCAGCTTTGGGCACCAGTGGACCCAGTTCAGATTAGCTGGCGACTGAAACGATGTGAGACCAATAAACAGCCAGCAGGGATGTCCTGGAGCCCAGGTTGATTTCGGCACCTCCCGGAAGACTGCTGGGACCAATGATGACTTTTCTTGAACTAGACCCATAAAAAGTGTGCTTCTCTGAAGCCCTGCCTGATCTCGTTCTGAGTGGGGCGAAGGCTGACATTCCAGCCAACTGGGGGTCTGGCTGAGTGAACACTGTAGGAAAGCTTATTAAGAACAATAGCAGCACTACATCAACCCTAAGATCGACAGAGAAGTGGAATGGAAATGTTTTGGAGAACCTATAAGAACCGCCAGGATATGAAACGGCGGGGTGCTCAGTACACCCTCCCATCCTCCACTTAGTGCATTTCTGAGAAGATAGGCCTGTAAATACACACACACACACACACAGACACACACACACACACACACACACACACAATAATTCTCCTTCATTGTGGCGTACTCAACAGCAAAAATTCCCTCACATTACCAGCATAAACTCATGAGGGATTCTTAGTGGGGTTAGAACACATCACTTTTGGTTACATCCCAGCCATCAAGAATGTCAAGGCTCCCTGTTTGCCGGAGCCTACAGAGCTGCCCCGTCTGTCCTGCTGTGATGTTCAGGTCGACTCCGACTAGCACATGGGTTCAGACCCCATGTTCAAACTGACGTTTTATACCACAGAACCACCAGCTGTCTTTATGCGGGCGAGCATGCATCTGCCATGCCATAACCCTGTGAGGTTATACCGGGGCTGGGGGATTCGAACCTGCAGCTATAGAGATGCCCCGGCGTAGTTAGGAAGCGTAATGCCCACCTACTGTATTTAGGGAGGGGGGACACAGACAGGGCAATAAGGCAGATTATTGACTGGGTACTAGTAAGTGAGGGTTGATCCCAGCTAAAGGGGGAAAATGTCTGGGTTGTCGGAGCTCCCTATTGGGGGGAGTAGTGTGCTGTGCTATGTCTGCGAATGGAGGAGTGTTACTGAGTCCACCAGCCAATCAGAGAAGTGTTACTGAGTCCACCAGCCAATCGGAAGAGTGTTACTGAGTCTACCAGCCAATCGGAGGAGTGTTACTGAGTCTACCAGCCAATCAAAGACCCTCAAACATTTGAGCCACCCACTGATGGATGCTAACAGCCCCTAACATTGACAGAGGAGTCCGTGTTTAACACTCGCTCTGCTTGGGAAGAGGCGGTCAGACGTCATGCTGCTCAGACTCTTCACCAACATTGCCTGGGGCAAACTCTGCACTCTACTGATGGCATCTGACTGCAGCCTCACAAATCCTGCCCTGTCCTGCTGTGGGAGCCGAGTGGATGTAATGGAGATTAAGGTAGACTCATCTCCACCATAAAGTACATAAGTACATATAAAGACAGATAGTAATAACTCTGTTCATATGTCTGGAGGCTGCCAGAAAATGGACTCTGAGGGGTTCGATATCCAGCAACAGACCAGATACAAAATCCCACCATGACATCTGGGCAGAGACGCCCGACTCTGCTCACGATACCATGGGAGACATGGCGAGCAACAGACACCCGGGGTCGCACGCTGTAAGACCACTCCACTGCTCAGTTCCGCCAGTGGGCCACCTTGTTTTCAGCTGAGGTGTGTCCACTGTCCCCAGCAGAAACAGCAGTTACATCATCTGTCAGAGGGTTGACCAGGTGACCCTCCACTGAGTTTACTGGTTGGGACAGAGCTGTGCACCACAGTAACTGAAGTAAAGGAAACATTCGATTTAATGGACAAACTGGGCAAGGGGGGGCGTCTGGTGAAACCAAGAATCAGATACGTTTGTTTTAAAAACCACTAAAACATCCCAATATAAGAAAGCTTTTATTTTGATAGAGCAGATGATAAATTTCCCTGGTAATGACGCAGTTTCTGGGAGACCACCCCCGCTGGACTCACCGCAAGCCCACCCTGCCCCTCAGCCTGCTGGCCTGCCTCTCCGTCCTTCCAGCAGGACCGGGGTCATTAGGAGGGTGGGGTCTGAGATGGATTGTGGTCCTATACCAACAATCCCCGCTGAGCTGGAACTATGTGACAACAACCGTGTAATGGCATTTGTGGAGGTAATGCCCCCCCCGGCCGCCCATGTGACCCCGTGAGCGTCACTCAGGAGCTGAGGAAAGTGAGCAGTGGAACAGGACCCCGCACACGCGACTCAGACTCCTTTTTCCCTCTAACCACGGGCGGCGGCCAGCATAAACACATGCCTTCGCGGCTTGCACGTTTCCTGATCCCCCGCGTCCCGCCAGCGGCCAGCCACACGGGGAGGATGGGTGGGGGAGGGGAGAGGGGGGGG
>JAACJT020000493.1:0-19315 GCA_009936485.2 Gymnarchus niloticus | reverse complement strand
GGTCTTCTCCCTGGTGGGACTGCTGTCTCTGGCCACGTCTTTCGTACTGAACACGGTCAGCGTGATGATGCTGCTACATGTGTGCTGTGGACGGGATGCAGATCAGCGCCTGAGAAACCATGAAGTGGAAATGATGATTCAGCTTATCTGGATCATGATTATTGCAACCGTCTGCTGGTGCCCCCTGCTGGTGAGTATATAATAGGCATTATTTTTATACCAGTTCAGTGGGTAGACTATCGTTTCACGCTTCTAGGGTTGGTGGTTCAAATCCCCCCTCCATATGCATGGAGTTTGCATGATTTTCCAGTATCTAGTGGGTTTCCTTCAGATAATCTTGTATCCTCTTGCAATCCCAAGATATGTAGTTAGGCTTTGTGTTTTTGCCCTGTGATGGATTGGCTTCCTATCCAGGGTGTCCCCACGCCTTGTGCCCTATGCTGCCTAGAACACCCTGACCAGGATAAACTTTTGGAATATGGATCGATGTAACAGACTTCATACCCTTCCTACTCTGAAGGGAATTTGAGCTGCTGAAAATGATCTACAGAAGACAATCATGGCATGGTCAGATACTTGGCAGAACTTAAGAATAATACCTGGGAATGTACACTATTTATAACCACGAATATGGTTGACAAACAAAAACACCAGCTGGTTTTGAGAAAGATTTTACATAGATGTCACCACATCTTCCAACATGCCACTGTGATGAGGCAAAGAGAACAGCAAACAGCATAGTCAGATGTATTCACAGATGTGTAAAGTTTATGGCCACGAAAGGGCATACCAAAGCACAAACAGGACCTCACACAATATATGAACTGTGGCCAGCCCCATGTCAACAAGGATATTGGGGTAAAATTTCCAACAAGTTCAGGTAATGGATATCAGATATAACTCATGATCTTAAATTCTTACCAAGTAATGTTAAAATGGTTAATCCCTATTACTTTGCTGTTGCCACTTATTCAAAAGGACAAGAGAGATATCAGATTATCTGAGGAACAGTTTAAACACAGTTAGAAAACATTTCTTTTCCACAACGAGAAATCTGGCTTGAGGTACAGAAGTGTAATTGAGGCACATACACTTTACGTAGGCTGCCTAGATAAAATTCTTCCATTGATTATGATTAAATATCCGAATGAGTGTGACTGTCTTACTTACCTACCTTTGTATAAACGTTTCTCAGTTTCTTACACTGGGGTCCTGCATTCACACACTTTCCAGCTGAGAGCTGTATCATACTGTTTGGGTTTGTTTACTGTAATGGAGAGGCACGTAGATAGGGTAGATACGCCGCCAGACCGTAGCATCGAAGACCTCTCATCTTCTCATAGATAATCCAGATGTTTAGCCTGTCTTGACCTCCTACCTGGGTCAGTGAAAATCAAACAAGAAGACGGATGTTCTTACTGCTTCAGGTTTTAACACTACAGAAGATATGTAAACAGGCATGGAGATCTTCAGAGAACTGGCTGTTCATAAACAGATTTCTTAGAACCAAACAGTGTTGTTTGAATAATTTTGCCGGTATGTCAGTTTGCCATATTCTTGTTACCAGAACACGACACTCTGTTTCAGCTCATGCGAATTGTGGTAATATGTGCTCTGTTCATGCACAATATGCTAATGTTTAACTTACTCATGCACATGATGCTAATTCTTAGCCTATTTATGCTTGCACATTCTTGCAATGCTTGGCCCAATCAAAGAAACTGATCATTGCATGGCTTAATCATGCTTCTTACAGTCTTACAGCAGAGCACATTTTGTCATACTGGGGTCCCCTAAAAATTAATTCTATGCTAAATGTCCAGTATAGTGGCACTTTCAACATAATACTTATGCATGTGCTTTAAATGTGTTTGTAAATGTTTATGCGGATCATAACCTTACTTCTATTAATAGCCTACTCACAGCTTCGTATAGATTAATTCAGACAGCTCCTTATCTTGTTACCTCTCTAACACTGCTGAGTATTACAATTATATCAGTTTGATATCTATTGTACAGTATTGACATGGCATATTCAGTGTTAGCAAGAGTGGCATGAAATTCGTACTTCTGAGCAAACCCTATTTAAAGCATATTTCATATTTGTGGGATGCCCATTAAAGCCTAAAGTATGCCTGGAATTTATTACTTCTGGTTGCACGATGCCAGGCCAGTATGAGAACTCTGCAAAGACGTGAATGCAAGCAAATATGTGCATGCATGTTTCTTGGGTGTTTCTTCAAGTGGTTGGTGCACGCTTAAACGCCTGTGTATGTAGGTGTGTGGGAAAGTGCATGTGGCCGTTTTTCTGTATGTCTGTGTTTGTGTGCACTTGTATGTGTGCATTTGTGCATGGGTCTCTGTATGTGAGTGTGTGTGAGCCTTTGTATGGGTTTGTGTGTGTTTGAATGAGAAAGTCTGCCCTGGCTTTTGACCCCCTCTACACCCTCTCTCCTAGGTGTTTACCCTACACACGGTCCTGTCTGCGGCTCCTACCCAGACAGAATACCTGCTACTCTGGCTCCGCTTTGCCACTTGCAACCAGGTCCTGGACCCCTGGGTCTACATCCTTGTCCGCCAGGCCGTGCTGAAGAGGCTTTACTGCTGTTCCAGGGGGGTCCATTTTGGCCTGTACCCCAGCCCATCCCACCCTTCCCTCAACATGGTTATGGACAACATTAGGACATCAAATCTAGACAGTCTAGTCAAGACTTCTCTCCTCTAGGCATTCTACAGCAGCTCCACACTTAACGACCGAGTTCTGTTCCTACGACTAGGTCATTAAGCGAATTGGTCAATAAGCAAGGAGCCGCCCCTTACCGATATTTCAGACATACTGTACTGGTAGTGGGTTTGTGTCAGCCGTCTTTAGATGTTGTTTTAATGTCACCTTTGCACCATTTATAACATTTTTAGCATATATATAAATGTTTATACAGTAGTGTACTGTATACTGATGCCGAGCTGCCGTTTCCACGACCAAAGTTCTTGTACAGCGTACAATACCAACTGGTCAGAGAGCTGGTCGTAAGTCCTCGCAGTCATTAAGTTAGGAGTGTCTGTATATGCTACCCAAACTAACGGCTTGTTCACATAACATGCCAACGGCTTGATGTGGCTATGTGACAAGCAGCGGAAGTTAGCGCTATAGCATGGGTCACGTCCAAGGAAGACACTCTGACATTATACTCGGACACCAGCCTTTTATTTTTTCATTAACTTCAGCATATTGCCTTTTAATCAAGTAAAATGTAAATTTCGGGCACTACTTAAAAATAATTTGATAATCTATTAGTAATGTAATGAAAGGGACAGTATTTTGGGGGTTTTGTACAGAACAGCATGTTTGTGTCTGTATTTAGGGCATTTGAAAAGACTCTAGAGGGACTAGGAAGTCAAGGCTGTGTTTCCATGGAAACGCTAAAGACTATAGCAGAGTATGCAATGACCAAAGGGTCTCAGGCTTCTTAGAGGGCTTTGTCTTGCCAATTAGTCAGTTGGTCAGTTAGTCAGTTGGTCAGTTGGTTGGTTGGTTGCTTGGTCGGTCGGTCGGTCGGTTAGTCCTTTGGTCGGTTGGTTGGGACTCTGTGGATGAGTAGAAGTTTGGCTTGGTATGTGAACTCCAAAAGCATTCTGGTCTTTGCATCCATGCCCCCACACTTTAAATTTGGATCATGAATGTTCCATATTTAGATCAGTTTAGCAGAATTTCAAAAATCTTTCTGTGATGACACTTTGTTGGAAGGCTACATTGAGAAGGTTCTTCTTTCTGGAGTGTGTGTTTTTAACATTCTGATGGCTGTGAGTAAGAATGCCCCCATCCATATCCCTTCTCTGCTGCTGCTTACAGCCTGCAAATAGAGTTTGATAATCTGTTAGTCGTTGCACATGGCGAATGACGCAGTGTTCCAGACATACCTTGAGCAGCAGGTGGAGAAAGAGGGGCTGTGGGTAATTGGATGATGGTGCGTGATGAAGGGTGAAAGCAGGATAAACTGAAGAACCAGAGACAGTCGATTTGTTTGTTATTAGTTATTGTTGTTAGTTTTTAAATGTCTTTGTTCATACATCATTTATGATGACCAGTTTCTTGTCAGTTAAAAGCCAAAAGTATGTACTTAACATCCTGTGGAAACCAAGTGCTGCAATACTTATGTAATAATATTTTATTTGAATTTCAAGATAAAGTTGACCATTAGAAGACATTACAGAATTTACTGCATTGTTAAATATCAAATGTATATTTTCTACTGCTGATCCTTGTTTGCCTTGTAGTGCTGAATCATACGATGTTTTAGTTTACTAGTTGAATTTACCTTGTCTTAGCTTGCCTGCATTCTGGTTCGTTAACAGATAACAGACTAATTTTGAGAATTAGGGTGAGTGGAGTGGCCATGTGTTTTGACAAGCCTAGCTATTTTGAATCGTCTCCATCCAGCCCTTGTCTCAGAAACATATCCAGGCGGCACTCAAGGAACTCGCAAACTTCCAACAGATGTTGGACTGTTGACTTTGACTCTCACGGAAGAGAACTACAGAAATACATTTTAGGAAGAGAGATGGTGAAACTTTAACTAACCTCATAGAGTACATTGAAGTGTAGAAGGGCTTTATTGTGTATCGACCGTGTCGGAGTATGTGGGGCGGTGTCAAACCCAAAATTCCCAAGCTGTGCCTACACAATACATTAATTTGTTAAACGTTCCGGTTTGATGCTATGACTGCTGAGGGAAAATCAAATCCGGGCTGCATTGTAAGTAGGTATGGTGTGTACTTCTGAGTTTGTAAGAGTCTATTATTTTACTCAAACACTGCAAAATACAGACGGCAGATAGCGAGCATACCGTTGACCTGTGACACACATCCAATTGTACAGTAAACGTCCATCAACTTCTTTCAGTTTCTGAAGAGGATGTTGTTCTTCGTGGATCCGAACAATGCTGTTTCACTGTCAAATGTGTTTCTTTTTACCCTTTTGTACGACATCCGTAGGACAGCAAGGCATTGTGATGTACCACACCCAGACAGAGCATGGAGGAGCTCTGACGGTAAACAGCCCCGGCTCCGCCTGATTGTGCCAAATGACGGGTCCTCAGCTGCTCGGGTGATAAAAATCAACAGCACTGCAATGATGCCGCACAACTGGTGCTATCAATTTAACGCTGAAGGTGTTTATACAATTCTGTACTTATTTATCTGCTGTAAGATTACATAAACTGTCTCAGTGTTACAGTAATACCCTCATGTGTTCACACAACACAGATTTTGCTGTGTGCCTTAGGTGGCGGCTGTGAGTAAACTGTTCCCTTTGTTAGGGTTTGAAGCAGGTCACTTTTTCTTCTAAAAATATACGAACTGTCATGGTGGCTGCTCAAAGAAAATAAGGGGGAGATCTATTTCCTAAGATAAATGCAAGGTTACAAGATAGGTCTGGCAGCCAGCCCCTCCTTTAATCTTCCTCATTTGGTCTACACCTCCTGCATGCTTTCTGTTAGACTAAAATGGGTTTCACCACCATGCCTGGGACAAATTGTTGTAATGCCGAGAATCGGGCCAGCGTTTTAGATTTTGCACTAGTGATTAATTAAATGGGATGTTTCCTAGACAGCTTAAGTTCACCAAATGTGATGGATAGAGGATAAATGCGAGTATGTTGACTTTGTTTTGTGTTAGGGTTGAGGGTCAAAGGTCAACGACTTGAACATTGAGCTGGATGTTTCTCTTTATATGGAATATAGCTCTACTAGTTCGTGGGAATGTCACGTGAGAGACAGACCCCATTTCTTCAGAGTCAAAACAGAAATCAGCACAGCGCTCTCTCGGTGCTTCATGTCCAAGACGGTGCTCCATCAGTATCAAATCCCTGGACGCCTTAGAGAAAAGTGCTTAATTTGAATCACCACAATGAATATAGAGGTAAAGTGAAAATGCACCAGAATGATCTCCTGTAGAGTTGAGGCCCAGACACTGCTGAATGCCACCATTTTGGCTCTGTTTCCCATCGATCCCATCCATCAGCCATGCAGAGATGAAGGCTCTGCTGAAAAATAAGCTCTGCTGGTCAAAATAGAATTAAAAGTGGTGATTTGGAGAGTGGGTCATAACCTATTGCCAACCTGGGAGGTTAGGGAGTCTGATTCATCTTCCTGCTTGCTCCAGAGGCCTGACCTTTCTTGGAGGGGGCCGGGGGGGGCCTGCAAGATATGCGTCACGGCACAGGCCTGTTGCTCAGTGCTTCTTCGCAGCTGGACTGAAATGGAATGCACTGGATCTAGACCCTGTAGCTCTCGACTGACGCATTCTGTGGTCTGTTTTTCTGTTTTGTTAAGTCATTTGGGGTCCCACATGACTGGGGTTTCTGAACCGTGATGCTGACCTCTGCATTAGTAACTCAAAAAGTGGGCAGGGGGACAGGCCCTTTGAAGACTGGACTTGTGTGTGTGTGTGTGTGTGTGTGTGTGTGTGTGTGTGTGTGTGTGTGTGTGTGTGTGTGTGTGTGTGTGTGTGTCTTTTAATAACAAGGCCTTTGTCAGGTCCAATTAGTGGTTGTGATGTCAAGGTAATGCGCTGCAGAAAGGCAAAATTAGAGTTATTTAACTTCTAAACAATTGATTCTGAGGAAAAAAAACCTGTGCCACTTTGACTCTTCTCAACTCTTCTCTTTATGTTTATTTGAATGCCTCTAAGAAACCTTCTATGCACTGATCTTTCATGACCTCTCAGGTTACCCATTTCCTCTTGTCATGCTTTTGAGCGTTTATGCAGAACTCAGACAACATGTCTTGTCTAGCCATGTGATCTCATAACACCATATGAAATACTTCTACTTATTTACTCCCCAGCAACCCTGGATGGATGGATGGATGGATGGATGGATGGATGGATGGATGGATGGTTTGTCGTCTGCTTAGATTACCCTGAGATTCACTGTACCAGTATGTCTGAGGCACAGAAGTATTCCCATTTGACTTGGCACGAAATTCAGAGAAAACAGGAAGTACGAGAGAGGCACACTTCCAGTAAGTACATAAATGTAAAAAAAGAGGGTGTAAGTACTGATCTTGATACTGGAAAAGATTCTGGGGGAAATTTACTGAAGTCAGGTGTTAGAATCTGCTCAGTATTTCCTCTAGCTGGATAAGGGCAGATATACATGGGATTATCTCTGAGTTCCTTCCTTCCTTGTTCCTATTTACAGTTTAAATTTGAATCTCCTCCCAGTAGAAATTTCTGGACTCGCTAGCCTATAAATTGGCATGATGGCAGTGTTTCTGCACACTTTTATGAAGAGACAAAATATAGTGTCAGAGAGATGTAAAAAATCAGAATTGTTTTGGTGAAACATCACAATTTCTCCACCGGTAATGGCCTTGGGCTTAGACTCATAGAGCACTTTACTATATGAAAAGAATTTTAATGATCACCCAAGAGTGATTTTTGTTGTCCAGTCACCAACATAATGATCCCCTCTACAAATAAGGTATAACCAAGTAGTCAATTAGAGAGAGTTGGATTAGTTCCTTCAAAGGTAAGTGGAACAATTTAAATGGCAGTATGCGTAAGGGGCATCTGAAGCTCTCAATCATGAATCTTAGAGAGATGAGCTGGGGGTGTTCCTCAGCCGTACCAACTCTCTGCGGAGAGGATGGGCCTCATGATTCAGAATGGAGTAGAGTAGGAGGCCATTCCTCCCTCACCACTGGCTCGGAGTAGCCCAGACTCAGTGCTACGGTGAAGATACGTTTCCTTAAAAGTTCATCCAGCGTGCCATCCTCCTTCACCTTGATATTACCCCCCAGCAAACACCAGCAAAGAACAAGACATTGACTGAGAGGGACTGGAAAAACTTGTAGCAATTGGCCACACTCAACAAAAACTACTACTCTACACTGTCATGAAGTCTCCATTGGGGTGGTCATGTCAGTCCAGCCTGACATTGATGTACACACCAAAGTACCACACTTTACCACTTCTATACACTTTCCTTGGGTAGTTGCTCCCTGTTTCTGCTGCATGTAGTCCTATTTCACCACACAACTAAACTCAGCACCAAACATCTGCACTTTTCTTCCTTTCTTCCCACAATTGGAGAATCTTCAAAGAACTTCTGAAGATGGCATGAGCTAGACCTGTACTTTAAATGTGTGGTGTACTGTAAAGAGTAAATTGGACATTGTGTTGTTACACGGGCAGATTAAACGTGTGCGCGAGAAAATTCCCCTATTAGAAGATACAGACTGTAAACACTTTGAGGGTGATGCCATCAAGGCCTGCTACCTTGGCAAGGCAAAGTTGCGTCATACCTGTTAAAGAATAGGATTAACTTGTACGCCCTCTCCTGGTTCCTGCATTCTCTAGAGCCAAACACCCTGCTACAGCTAATGATCTTCCTCACCTCTTTCCATACTTACTTCATGTTCTTATTCTCCAGGTTTCATTCAGTTCACTCTCTGTATTCTTTCTTCCCCTCCGTGATCTTTCTCTTCAAATTCTTCTGTAAGAACCTGGCTTCCTGCCCATCGCCTGTAAGAAAACCCATCTTCTTCATAAAGTCTCTAACTTCAAGGCCTTGTAATTGCATATTCATTATTCATTGTACCAAAAATCCACTCACACACTGGTGACAGCTGAGTTATTATTTCTTATGGTGTGTTTATCTCTCTGGTGTCAGTTAGCCTAACCTCGGCCTCACAAGACCTAAGACTGAATTTTTCTTTCCAGTCTACCAACTAGAGGTCCACACAGACCCAAATCCCTGGGTTTCAAACACAGGATGTAGCATTTGAGAAGTGAGATATGGCAGACTCCAGAGTAATGCACTAAATCAGGCATTGTGTCCTGAAAACACACTATATCAGAACTGAATGTAGACTTGAAATCATGCTTTAGATTGCAGATTTTCAGACTGTATTACAAGACTTTCAGTTACAGCCATGCCCAAGTGACAAAGTTTGCTTTCCAGTTTGCAACATCTAACTAGAAATTTTTCCACACTGTTTAACCGCAGTAACACACACAATCACACATGTCCACCCAAGGAAGCAGTGGTCAAACACTATATGGCCAAAAGTGTATATGTAAACACTTTCTAATTATTGAGTTCAGCTGTTTCAGCCACACTCATAGCTAACAGGTGCATAAAAGCAAGCATGCAACCTTGCAATCTTTATAGACAAACGTTGGTAGTAGAATGGGTGGCATTGAAGAGCTCATTGAGTTTCAGCATGGCACTGTCACAGCTAACCACCTTTGCAACAAGTCAGTTCATCAAATTTCTGCTCTGCTAGAGCACTCAAACGTCAGGGCTGTTATTGTGATGTGGAAGCATCTAGAAGCAACATTAGCTCAGTGGTGAAGAAGTAGTCCATGCAGGCACACAGACCTCAGGGATTGCTGAGTGCTGTACTGTGTAAATGTCATTTTTCATTAGTTGCATCACTTACTACCAAGTGTCAAACTGCCTCTGGAAGCAAGATCAGCAGAAATATTTTTGTCAGAAACTTCATGAATTGGGTTTACATAGCCGAGCAGCTGCACACAAGCCTAAAATCACCGTACCATTGGACTCTGGAACAGCAGAAACATGTTCTCTGCGACAATTAATCACAGCTCACTATCTGGCAGTCTAAGAGACAACTCCCGGTTTGGTGGATGCCAAAGGAACAATACCTGGCTGAATGTATAATGCCAACCATAAAGTTTGATGGAGGAGGAATAATGGTCTGTTTTTCAGGCTTTGAGCTAGGCACCTTAGTTTCAGTGAAGGAAATTCTCAATCCTACAGCAGACAGCTTTCTGGCAGCAGTTTGTGGAAGGCCCTTTTCTCTTCCAGCATGACTGTGCCTTCATGCACAAAGTCAGGCCCATGATTCACTAAAGTTAACTCAAGTGGCCCGCACAGATCCCTGACTTCAACACCACTAAACCTTTGGGATGAATTGGAACATTGACTGTGAGCCGGGCCTTCACACCCAACATCAGTTCACGACCTTACTAATACTCTTGTGGCTGAATGGACAATTCTCCATGTAATTTGAACATGCTCTGACATAATTGAGCTATAGTCTGTCCTATTTTAGAGTTCTTGGATGTTGCTAACATTGTCAGAGTGATTTAGCTTACTACCATAGTTTGGCTAAATAAAGGACATAAGATGGAGCAAACCAGGACAGGGATCATGGGGGAATATAGGGTTACAGAAGATCGCACACTGTGGTCAGTCATCTTGGCAGAATACAAGCTACTGACAGAAATGACTTATTAAATGTCAGTCCATTGTACTTGAACTTTGAAGGCCCAGTAACAAACACTAAAGCATCTATCTTGGTGACTCTGGCAGAAGATGTAGGAGTAGCTTGATACTTTAAGGCTTGCAGCAAGGGCAGTTCGAGGTGGTGGACGAGGGGGTAGTGCCACCCCATCAATAGTCTGGGACCCCCCAATGCCCCCCTCGATGAGAGTGTGTTCAATTAATTTGTTAATCTATTGGTGCCAAAGCCAGTTGTTCTTTTATTTTTATATGCACCCCTCCCAACTGAAAAACTGGCACCAGTCTGCCCCCCCCCCCCCACTTGAAATAGTCTAGAACCACCACAGGTTTGCAAAGGAACATGTATTTTCTTCAGTCTTAACAATGTCTAATACAAGCCATGACAAGTAACTGGCACCTTTTGAAAGCCCATTAACTTAAATATTGTTTTTTTTTTGGTATTACACATGAGTTAGAAGTTGACCTTCATCCTGTAAAGTCAATAGATGTTATTTCTTTGTAAAATTGCATATTTATTTAACTGAAAAAAAAATGTTTTGTGCCAGCCCAAAACCAAGCAATGTGGTTCACTTAAGACATAAGAGAGTGCAGATGAGGAACAGAGCATGGTGCCACTGGTCAGTGGATTTCATCTGATTCAGGCTAATTTAACATACGGTGACACAAATGTCACACGTCAACTTAAAGCAAAACTAACAGACTGAACTGGGAGGCTGCATGTTCTAGCAAAGAAGAACCAATGGCTCCATGGAAGATGCTGAAGAACTGCAAAGACAGAGTGAAGACTTTCTTGAGAAAAACAAACAATAAAGCTGCAAGAACCACAAAGATCGCAAAGGACAGGTACTGACTGCTTCACTATGAACTGTGACATCGCTAACTTTAATTTGACAGATAGATAGATAGATAGATAGATAGATAGATAGATAGATAGATAGATGTACGGAGCAGTGCAAGTACATTGGAATTCTTGTGTGTCGCTCACAGAGTCAGCTTTCAAGACAGAGAAGAAAGTAAAGAGTTAAAAAGCAACACAATTAGTAATAATCACATGCTAATATCAAAATAAAAAAGAAAAAACACTCATTTATTACACATAACACTGGATTATTGCACATGACACCCTGGATTATTGCATATGACACTGTGGGTTATTAGATATGATTTGGATGATAAAATGGTGATACAGTTCACTAACACGAGCTGATGAAATACAGTTCACACAGAAAAACAGAGTGGGTACACATACAGGTTACGTAGAAGGTTTTTCATCTGCCCATCCATGTACATCGTCATATACTTTCACTTGTGACCTTTGAAACTGTATATAGCTGTACAGTAAGTGTTCTCAGGAAAGGATGTGCTTTGTCATAATTCTGTTTGAATCCCATTTGTCCACAGTCATCATCCTATAATTTGAGGAGGTTGTGTTGAATTCAATAATGACATATCAACACCTGACTATAGATTTCATCTTTAAAATGTTGCCTGTTGTTTTTGTTGTTAAACAACCTTAACTGCCGCCATCCACAATTTTTATATTATTCCTTCAATAGGCCAAATATCTAGATCCTAAATCTGCTAAGTGATAATTTGCTTACATAAGTTTACATAAGCTGATTTTGATCATTTTTGACTGAAATACACATTGAGAAAATTGTAAAAAAATATGTATTTTATTTCCCACCACAGCTGCTTTATCCACTCATACTGTACCTTGTAACACAAGCAACAAATCTGACTAATGTTCACTATGATAAACATCAAAATCATGCAGAAAAATCAAGGAATAGTCAAGTCAAAAACACTGACAAAGCAAAGTAAGGGCTAGTTTTCAGTGTCATCCGTTAGTTGAATGGCCCACAGCTGTTCAGCCAAACATGATCAAAATTGGGCCAGTTTATACTTGAAACTGATTGCTTTATGGCCAAATGACACTTCCATTGTGGCTTTTTCATACAGCCGCAGTTTATCCAGATTCAGATCCTGAAGGGTGTCTTCAGTTTTCTCCAGTCAGAATTTAGGTTGAACTACAGAATAAGCCCTAATTCTGTTGAGCCCTCTTTCTGAAAACCCCCCCTGTTTGGTAATGAAGTCAAAGCTAACTGTAAGAGGTTAACGGGATGGTGGCAGAAAATCTACCAGCAAGCGTCCCCTCAGTATGGCAACAAATTGTTCACATGGGAGAAAAAAGAAGATAGGAAATTTGGCATGGGTATGAATAATTTTGGACCTAACTGCATGTTCCTGCCCCCACCTATGGTCACGAGCATTGGGTAGTGACCAAAAGAAGGAGATCACAGCTACAAGCGTGGAAATGAGCTTCTTTCACACGGTGTCTTGTTTTTAATTAAGGGACTGAAGTATTTGTTTCACAGTTTGAGCATTTTTAGATAGCTATATTACATATGGCCTACAAATGCCTTAAAAGTTGTTTAAGTGGCAACTGGAATTGGCTAATAAATTTAATGTTGAGCTATTGATCAGTACAGGAGATGAAAAAGTAGTTTAGAGCCAGTCTTAAAAATAATAGCAATAATGAATGTGGGGGACATGGTGGCTTAGTGGTTAATAGCCTACAAAACGTACAGACTTAAGTTTAAAGACAAAGGGAGTTAAAACCGATAAGCAGTTTTATTGTCCTGAAATAATAATACATCTTTTAGGATTAAACTTTTTACATAACTCTGTATATTGCTTAATTTTACTTTTTTGTCCATCATACATTAAATAGCAATTCTTTGTACACTTGTACTTAGCAAATATAAGGATTCCGATTCTGATATACATTGGCGATACTTGTGCATGATAAAACCTCTCGCAGTGCCCCCTGGTGGACAGAGCTTTCAGTTCTCCACATTGACGTAAAATATGCGCAAAAGTACTCGTATGTACACCAATGCCACGTGCGTAACAGCAGAAAACGCAAGCTTCGCGTCTCATCGCCTTGAGTATAAATTGACCCTAACACGGAAGGGAAAACGCACCAGGCTGGTAGATGTGGCTTATTCAGTTTCTGAATTCATCGTCCTTTATGCTGTTGAAAAGGTAAGGCACCTGTGTACAGCAGGTGTCTGCTACAAATGTTAAATGTGGTTATGTTTGTCTAAAACCGGTTAAAAACTACTTTTAATGTGTTTTGAAGCGTTCAGTTGTTCAAGTTGCCCAAAATACATCAATTATCCAAGTTTATACTACCTTAAATTCTTTGTGTGTGTTTGTGTGTGTGTGGGGGGGTTCTCAAAACTGCTGAATTATGTGGACTAGACAAAAAGGCTTTACTTTGACTTAAATTTATTACCAACATTGAAAATATTTTCCATGAGTTAGACATTAAGTCTGCCGTTAGCTCAATCCAGATGTAAGAATGAGAAGGTATGCTTCTGCTTTCATCCTCTGCTCTTTGAACAAGAACAGGGACTGAACTAAGGGCTTTACTGATATGGAGGGGTATTCCAGGTGAAGGGGTTTACCATGGGCCATCTGAGTCTGTCTCTCATCAGTGACTTTTTCAGTCATTTTTAGAACATAGCGGTTTGCAACTGACCAGAGAGCAATGGTGTTATATTTTGCTAAAGTGTGTTTCATTTGCAGCAGGCTGTATTGATAACTTTGTCACTTTACATTCCACGTTTCTTTCATATTATTCCACTCGTCCAACTTCAAAATCCAGACCTGGAGCTTATCCCAGGAAGGCGGGGGTACAAGGCAAAGAACGCCCTGGATAGAATACCAGTGAGTTTATGCAATGGGTTTTAAAAAAAGAATAATAACTACTGCGTACTAGCACTGACAAGAGATTGATTGAAGCCGAATTAAATTGGAACTCAGATGATATATAATTATAAATTTCGCACTAAAAATTAAAAGTTATATATATATATAACTTTTTATTAGTGTGACGTGACATTTAAATAATTTTGAACAATGTGAGTTATAGTGCGTTATTATAGTGAGTTATGGTGCGTCGAATTCATGTTCGAAGGGGTCTTTGCTAAAAGATGCATCGCACTTCCGCGGTTGTAATTCTTCTTTTGACCATTAGGTGGCAATCCCGGCTGGTAAATGAATTGCCGCCAATTGCAGCGCTCTTATCTTTTCTGGTGCATAATGTCTTCTCGTACGTCAGCTTTTCTTTCTTCTTGTCCAGGTCACAGCAGAATTACCACGTTAGTTTTTTCCCCCCAATTTCTAAAATAGCGATAATGAGCCTGTCAGGTACTTATATAAATGATTAGGTGTATTATGATTATTGAATTGGAATTGACATTGCAATAGCTGTCTAATAAATCTTTCACTGAGATATTAATCTATTCTTAGCCCTAGGTCACACATGCTGATGTACTGGTTTTAGATTAATCATAACATTTGCAGAGTACCCAGAGATGTCATTTGGATTATGTGCGCCCTAAAGGACACAGGAAATGCTTCGTTAGCTGCAACATATACTCCATGGACCAAAACTCCTCTGACACCATGCGTCGGAGCATTACCATATTTGCCATGTTTCATTTCCGTGAGACCTGACATAAAGGCCGAAGACAGTCCCACTTCCAGAGACTGCCACCTAAAGGGAAAATGCGGTCATCGCGCCCTGTACTTCTAAGAGTTTACAGGAAGGAAAGAGCATTTTCTCCCACTCAATGCAGCTCCATGAGCTGTGTTTCCACGGTAACTCCAATTGTCAGGCCTGATTGCGTGGGCACAGAGGGAGGTCGGGTCCCAAATCACACTGGGCTGCAGATGCTCATGGCCTTGCTTGTGCGGCGTGCTCATGCAGAGAGCTGTCCTTCTACAGTGGCTTAAAACTCTGCCACTCCTGGACAGGTCACACTGCACACGCTGTCCTTGCAGCCTCAGAGACCATGCAGAGGTCAAGAGCCACGTGGCATCGGCAGGCCCCCGTGGACACTCTGGGCCCGGGGCCACCTTTCACGCAGGACTGGCTGAGGTAGGATGGAGACGGCGTTGCCGTCACTGTATTGCCATGGTCACCGTTTAGGTGTGTGACAGTAGGGAATAACTGTGAAGAGTTCCTGTGGTGACATGGGTGTAACTGATAGTGAATTTCCATATTCTGCTTCAGTAAGCCACCGCATGCTATCTCAGTGAAATCAGACTAATGGTGGTGTTTTAAAGAAGGGATTTTGAGGCTTTACTTCCTTTACTGTGGAAGAAAGGGAATTTTTTTGTTCGGTTGTTAAAGACGGTCTCTATGTGCAGAAGCCAAGAGGGTGGGTCATGCACCGGTAACTCCAGTCCTGTGCAGAACAGGATGTTGGTGTTGAAAGCAGAAATGGATTAAGTGAATTCTTTGAAACAGGTGCGGTGAATTTTTCTGGATTAGTAGTAAAGGGGGGATAGCTGTTTTCATGCAGTCATACCTGGAATGTAGTCATCCCCTTGATTTGAAAATGATCTTGATGAGTGCGATCCACAGAGTACTACCAGGATTTATATAATTCTAGGTTAAATTTAATGAGTTTTAACAGAAATCCACACAAATGAATTAGGTTGAGTATTTCCATTATTGTGCATTATTCTACTGCTGTGCTTTTATTGTATTTTAATGGTAATTGTCATAGATTATTGGGTTACCATGATATATATAGCTAACTGTTATAGTCTGTGAATTGTTTGCGATTTCCCGTTATCAGGACTTGATGCTGGGACACCTCTATTCTTCCACTAACACTAACCAGGCTGTGGTTGGAAGATGGATGGATGATTGTCTTGTAACAGAGTCTGAATGTTTATACTTGAATTGTTTTTCTAACTTTTGAATCATTTATACAGCTGCATATTTTGCTGGGGCATTATTAGCAGCACATAATCTGCACCAGGGTCACCTTCAGACCTTGGTTACAAGGCCTTGTCACTTTCCTGTCTCTTAGTCAAGGCCTTTTTTACTTTTACCACTTCCTGTCCTTAGCTGGAATCAACCATTCCTCTATAGTATGTACTACTATTATGTGTTTCACTGAAAAAATATCGGTCTGATTTCGATGCCACACAGAAGGGGACCAGTGATGTCTAACAGGTCAGTGATTTTACATAATGCCATGAAACACAGTGCGGCAGATGATACCTCACAGGCAGGGCAGAGGCAGAGCTCGAACCGGCAGCCCCGTGGTACTGTGACCTATTGTTATGGCAGAGCTTGCCCTTAAATTACTTTACATAGGAGTCTTTTTCATTTAAATCCTCAGCAAACATGTTATTACATCAGCTGGTAGTCAATTGTATCTGAACTGCATTTCCCATCGGACCTTCTGATTTCCAGATTCTCCACTCCTTCTGAGTGAATAGCATCCTCCTCCTAGTCTGTTTGCATTGCTCGGCCCATAGAGTAAGAAAAAGTGGGTAGATGACGTGTTAGTTAGGCTAGTGTTAAACCCCCTCGGAGTTGGGGTGGGTGTTATGTGTGGAGAAGGTGGCCCATCCTGCCAATAACTGTCCATTCCAGCATGGGAGAAAAAAACAGTATACCAGTATCTCATTTTAGTGGATTCACTGGCAGCACCTGCAGTGTTTCCCTAGCCAACAACTTTGGTGTGTGTTCCTCTGGCAATCCATCACTGTAATTGGAAGTTAACTGAAGCAAATTTCTTCATTCATTAACTATGTTAATAGGGGAATGATAGCAGATGTCATCTCCTGGGAACCCTTCCAGAGGCGAGGCATGTTTTTGTCACACATCCAGGCCCTCGTGAGCCAGTGTCACGGGCAGACCAGTTTTCAGCCATGATACACATCGCTCTTCATTGTCCTCATCATCAAAAATGAAGAATTTTCTGGGCGTGACCTGATGCTAAGGGCCTGGAGATGGATGTTTGTGATATGAGCACCATAATGAATACATTGAGGGTTTTTTAGTAGAATAATGACAGTGAAAAACACAGGGTTTTTTTTAAGATATTTTTTCACTGTAAATTATTAGCTGTTGCTTGTCCTTATGGCCTTGTCTATCCCCATTTCTATGTAGTATCTTATGTGTTACACATAATTGTACCTTGGTCTTGTCCACTGGGTCATTTGACACTCTGGGATTTCATTGGTGCACGACATGACTCACAAATCCATTTACTGAATCCACACTGTCCACAACATGGGGTGGGGGTTCCTGTTGCGTGAAAATGCAGCTAACAATGAACAGGACCTCACATCTATAGATCCCTGGAAATCCGATCCCATGCAGCCAAAGCATTAAACGTGGTAATAATTAAAGGGGAGGAGTTTTTTTGCATTGACTGGGCTGGTATCTTTTGTTGGATATGCTAGGCGTCAGGTGACAGTTGCTGAACACATGTTGCCACAACCTCTCAGTAGGATGCAGCAAATGAAGAAAGCAGACTGTCAAAGTAAATGAATAGCCTTGCGTACGTAACAAAGAGGAAGGTGCCAACCACAAAATCTGACCAAATACTCCTCCAAAGAAATGTTCAACTCTTAAGAGCAAGTGAGACCCTGTCATCACACTCAAAATTGCAGCAAGGATTCGGTCAAGGTTAATCGGTCTGTGCAAATTTCTACTTTCAAAGAACATAAAATCATGGTAAAATACTGCTACCATAGTATTGTAGCTGTTTTTGTCTTGAATATAAAATGTACTGTATGTGAACTTAAAATATTGTACCTCATGTTGCTGAAAAATATAGAACACTCAGAGTATGTCCAAGCATCTCCAAAGTGTGTCTGAAGGCCTCAGTATCCAGAGGGTTAAAGATTCATGTGCTCCTGCTGACACATTGGAACAGTGGACTATCTCCCTCTTAGATTACCAATCATGCTCCTGCCATTCCCCACAACCGCTTATCGAACATCGCCAGCACACTTGGTATGACCACGTTCTAATCTGTGCTATTTTCTTGGGTGAAAGTTAATGAGCCGACTGCCACATCGCATGACGCGATTGAACTAACTCCCTGAATGCCATGTCCTCCTTCAGATGGTTATCTTGGGAGATGCAAGCATTTGATAAAACTCTTTAGGGCCTTACTTCTGTCTTGAAGTGTCCCTTCACTGGAATGAGTGTCTGTTGACCCAGGGTGGTACGTCATTTCAACTCAACCATGCTGCAGAACATGACATTTGTCTGCATGAACTTAAAAACTGTGTACAGGGGCTGAGGCATTGGCCCATTGGCAACCGTCGCTGGGGACAGCTTGACAGAAGGGCCAGGTGACCAGGTTTAGCTATACGTGTGTCTCCGCCTCTGTTACCATCAGCTAACAACCTCAGCATTCTTAAAGAGATGCACAAGGGGGCATGAACACAACTGAGCCTTTAGGGCGGTTAAAGAAACGTACCATGAGTGAAAAAAATGGTCCTTTGCAGGAAGTTCTCCCTGGAGAGCAATTTGTAAATAGGTTCGTGTGGCAGGCAAAATCACTGCAGCGTTTCTAGGGTCGGCTCTAGGGTCACATGTTCAGTTCATTTGCATTGTTGTAATCAGAGTAATGGTTGATTTTCAGCTATTTTATTTGAGCAGCATTTTCAGTTCTTAGAAATTTTAATTTGGGTAAATATTTCTGATTTGAAGTCCAGTTTTAATCATAGTTATTTCATTGCTCATTTCCTTTGGTAGGAAAGAGGGCAGGTTAATTTGCATATATTCCACCGTCAGTGCCACCAGTAGGCCGAGAGCAGGCTCTGAAAGCACGCTAGAATCACAGCCTTCACCGAATGACACGTGGCTGCATGTTCTGACCTTCTCTTGATAATTACTCCTGTTTGCAAAGCTTCAGGGTGTGAGCCTATCCAAGTATTTTTTAATAATAATTACAAATTCACCAGACTTGAAAGACTTGCATATCATACTTAGAGGTATGAATGGAATAGATGTGTTTTTGTTACTAAGTCTGGAATTAGGTCTGACAAGAAAAACAGATTACTTGCACAATACAGATGCTTTATTTACATGTCCATGAAATGTCTTCATGCGGTAAAAATAAAATAAACAGGTGCTTTTATCAGAATCAGAATATCTTTATTGTCATTGTAACGGGTACAACGAAATTAAGTGCAGTCCCTGTGTCAGAGAGA